>JSYX01000061.1:0-91119 GCA_000787465.1 Thermomucor indicae-seudaticae
CTCTTTTTGCCTCAGTTATGCCACATCAACAATACTCAGTATCTCTTGCTAATATGACGAAGAATGCATCAGTGCATTGTCATAAAGTTCTAGATTTTCTCTTTGCAAGGGTTTGCTGCAATCGTGCCACGCAATCCTGTTCCAGCCAAGATAGATATTTAAGCAGAGGCCTTCACTGTAGTTTAGACGCTTTTCTCTCTCTCTTGGAAACTACAAGGATCTTCATCTGAACACTCATTGAAATATTGTGCGACTCTACTGTCCATTTCACGAGAGTCCATCTATTGAGGTTACCATTCAAGATACAAGATAATTTGATCCCTTTCATGCAAGACTCTTGACCAAGAAAAGAAGAGTCAAACTAGGTTCCAGCCAAGTACCCCGAGCCAAAGTAGTAGGTACTGTCGACCCTACCATTTGACGATGTGACTAAATTCGACAGTAGTCTATCTAAAAAGCATTGAGTGGGGGGCACGTTGATGTTTAAGTGAAAACTTTCTTCTTATTCCATAGTCACTGTCCTTCTTTCTTAAGAACATTAGCAAAATGTCGTTATCCGTGATCACTAACACCATCGCAAACACAGTCGTGAACTTTCTCCCGAAGGATGCAGTGAGATCTACGGGATGAGAATGGCTGAAAAGTCATATGATGCATTTGGTCAGCAAACAGGACTTCCGCGATCGACGGTACAGTCTGTCATAACACGAATTGAGAAAACTGGGACGACCGCGAAAGGTCACGAAGCGCGCTGCTTATCTCACAGTACTGAATATTCGTTGCGAACCAAAGAAGTCTCTACGCTACCACCATGTGCTTGCGCTGGAGCAGATCGGTGATATATGATATAAGTCTGAACACACTTCGGAAGATCGTGCACTTCCCTTGGTTTCTCCTCGTGTGTCGCTGTTTGTCCCCCCCCTTTCGCAAGCCTGAGCACAGGGAAACGCGTTCAACTTGGGCCCAGGAGCATGTCCTTTCAACCGAAGATCAGTGGGCTAAGCCAATGTGATCCGACGAGTCGGCAATGACGGATGCCAAAGGGTGAAGCACACCTAGACCGTCGCGTACAGCAGACTGTCAAGTATGATGGTGGTTCTGTGATAATTTGGGGCTGTTTGACCACTGCCGATGTCGGTTCCCTTTGCGTTATTGACGACAACATGGGACAAGATTGAATGCGTGAACGTTTTGTCCCGGTCCTTCTACCTGTATCTTAAAGAGGACAACGCGCCTTGTCACAGACGCTCATATGTGCGAGCAACATCAGTGCAGGCGCCAATAGCATTATCATTATCGGGAATGTAAGAAATGAATATCGCCTTTCAGTATTGATGGAGGAAGTCATGTTATCTAGAACGACAATGTCAACACTGCTACAAGAAGTAGGACCGGAGCATCTACGAATTCCGCAGAAAACTCGCGTGACGATACAGATGATGACAGAGGCGTGAAAAGCAGTGACATCGATATGCAAACGTTCAAAGTACAAAAGAGGAGATAAGCGTGGTGATAAAGGATATGAGGAAGCGTTAGTTTTGGAACTGAATTGATGAGGCGTATACACGGATTTGGTGCTATCAGTTCCACATATGAGCGATCAAAATGTAATTCACCGGATCCAGTTCTACTTGAACTTAGATCGTGCATTGGCGAGCCAAGAGGCGTATATATCGTCCGTGACATGGTGTATAAATGTTTCCAATGTAAGCATACACGGATTTTATCTGCGGTCAGACTTGTTCATTCAATCCCATGTCAGATGCTTGGTTACGATATGGTTGAAAACGAGAAGAAGGAGATTATTAGATGCGATGACCTGGATGATGAAATCAAGAAGTCAAGAAAACGTACGGTGTTAAGATACGTTGCAGAGTCGATAGATTCAAGCGAGGAGTGTTCAAAGATGACCGCCGGTATTTTGTATTCCCCGTTGGAGAAGACGGCTAGCTGGTCAGAAGAGCAACATACCGAGGACACTTTTGCTCACCTGTACCTTGCGTTGTTTTTTGGACTTTGTTTCCTGCCGCAACGATACCTTTATGCCCAAATGGTAAATCAGGAGTTGTCTGTCAATAATATGTTCCGAGGTTTAACTTCTCTATAGGGCGAACTCAATGCTGCAGGCTTGCCTGAGGAACTCGCCAAGCACTTGCGATAAGGAAAAGGAAAGGGATGCAAATATTTTCGATGAACGCTTTGAGCCATACTTCTCTTCCTACGTCAAGGCTTATGAGAAGAAATTTGACGTTTTCGCAGTAGAGGCCAAGAAACCATCCGCCAAAAACCGCGGGGACCTCACTCAGATCTTACCAAACTCGGTGAAGAAATGAAGCTCATGCTGGACGCCTGGTCGAAAACGCGGTTCCGAATCCCGTAGTGTGCGGCCTGCTGGTTGAAGGTAATTGGTCAAAATTGACGCGCTTCAGGTTAGACACATGTTCATATGACGTATCATTCGCACTAGGCATAAACTGTAAATCGTTTAAAATAGAGTTGAAGCATGAAGCCCAAATGGTGCAAATGAACGCATTCAAGCTTATCACCGACCCGAGGGACTTGGCACGGCTACCTAACATAATAAGTTGTATGTTACAGTTGAAGGTCAGTGCTGTTATGTGCATACAGAAAACTGTACATTAAAATCGCTCCGTGAAAAAGGACATTGCCTTAGAAACTGCCAATCATGTTAGAAGCACGGCTACAGCAAAGTTGGACCAGACGATTCTCCCGGTTGCCCCTATCCCTATGTCATGGATGAGGCCCTCATTTGGCCCGCCTGTTAGGATCGAAGGTGACTCGAGCGATGTTGATGAATAAATATTCACCAGAAGCCTCAAAAATGCAAGTCGAAAAAGAGATATTTTTGTTTGATTCTATAGAATAGCTAATTAGGGGAAGTTCTGGTTGTGGAAGTTGAGTGTAATTGTTGATGGCAAGGGTGGACATGATAAAAGAAAATACTGACAGCAAACAAGAAACATAAGAATAGTAGCATAGAATAGACACAGATAACAGCATGACAAGGGAAGATGATAAGGGAGATTTGTTGGCGCTCAATAATGAAGGGAAAAAGGGACGCAACGATGTTCTACCGCTTAGCTCGAAGCTGATTGGCTGTAGCGTTGACACGGTGAGCATGGCCAGAAATTCAGTGCAGAAAGGTATCGGATATAAAGCGCTGCTCCATGTGGCATGCAGCGGATGCCGTCCGATCAGTGATGTTAAACTGTATCTGGCCACGACAGTACTGCGATGGGAGACGTTTGCATTATCACATGCCAAAAACTTGGGCGTCGGGGTAAATCCAGTCGGACTGGTCTGCGAGTAGCGCCGGCGTGAAAGATGAGAGTGGGTTCGACTCCCACCCCCGGCAATTGTTCTTTTCTGATTAGCAACAACATATTTTCAGGCAAGCATCAGATAAGTAATCTTGATAATGATGTTATTTTATGTGATCCATCTATAAAGAACTCAGTTTCCATATCCGTATATTGCAAGTTTGAATGGTGTTTGCGTTGGGTTAATGAAGCCTACACTAAAACCATCGTGAAAGGACATATATTAAAGAAAAGAATCGTACATAACCCGCTAAGTAGTTTAAAGTATGAGCCAAACAATTGTGGAAAAAAAAGCTATATCTCGCCTAGAGCGTGACACTGACAAACACCCGTGGTATTGATATCTACATATTTGATGTACTGTATACGGAGAACATCAGGAGTATGTACGACATTTGAGTACGAAGAGCAATGGGTTTAAAACAACATGTAATATCAGTGCTGAATTCATTGTGTTTGTCCAGTAGTTCCTCGATGAACTGTAAAAATGCAAGGAGTCAATGCGTCCAGAGTTCCGTGTACGTCGTGTTATAGCTTCCAACAAATGCAGCTAAGAAATCAAAGGTATATTGTTTGACATATGACCTGATGCGTAGCAAAGCGGCACTCCTTTCGAAGAAGGATGGCTCTAACGAGATAATAGCTGGTTTAGAAAAGAGTCCAGTTAAAAACAAGCTCTAATAGATGTTATAATGGATACGGGCACGCGTTTTTAGTTATGAAACATTGCAAGGTGTTCCGGATAAGGCTAAAACGATAAATTAGGTATATTCCTATCAAAGTAATGATTAGTGGTGTTGAATGGCTTCAAAAATGATGGGTTCCCGTGGAGGCAAGCGGGTTATTCCCATGATGATAAATTCTTTGGCTCTTTGACCGGAAGCGGTAGACAGGTTGTATCGCATAATGATTTCAGCCAAGACAAATTTGATTTCGTTAACGGCGAAATATCGGCCTGTTAGGAATATCAAAAGGGCGTAATTTCAGTAACTTTTCTTTGCAGGTTTAGCTTATACGTACCAGGACATGCGTGAGCGCCTAATCCAAAAGGGGTGAAATTGAGCCCGATCATCGAAGACTGATAGATACGTGGTGTCGCATTAGTAGTATCAGTTTGTAGTACGTATCGGTACGCATCAAATTCGTTTAAGGGAGTGCTTGTCAGACCAGCTGCATCAGGTTCGAGTGGATGATCATGGTTATCGCGCAAGGCAAGGAAAACCAGGCCATCTTTGGGTATAACTTGACCTGTAGACAGCATGACGTCTTGAACTGCACGATGCGGTAACCCTAAATAATCGATATTGTAACGAAGCACTTCGCGCAGAAACGAGTCCAAAAGCGGCACTTGGCTGCTGACGGATTCCGGTGTTCGTGGTCCTCGGATTTGGCGAATCTTTTCGCGTAAATCAGCCAAGAGGGCCGGTCTACAAGCGAGTTCGTGAAGCGCAAAGGTCGTAAAGTGAGATGTCGAGTGAATGCTGGCCAGAGCCACTTCCTTGAACCAAAAGGCTGTATCTTGGATGCTGCGCCGGGAACCATCGCGTCGAGGTAAGCTAAGTGCCATGCTGATAAACGTTGGCTCATGGTCGTCGAGCTCGCCTAACTGGATTTTGGCAAGTTCGGGCACAATAAGCTCCATGATCAGATCGAGCTCCTTTTCAACTGACAGAAAGTGTCGTACGAGGAAATCACCCAGCCACCCAGGTAACAATGAGAGGAACGTGCCAGCTTTAATGATCTTTTGCATGAAGACAGCCATGGCCTTGATCAACTCCGGGTTGTTACCGACTCGGCTGCCTGCAAAGCAAGGGCATGAAATATACGATATAGTGACTGACATAAAGTCCCAGGTAACAACTGCTTTCTTTTCGCCTGGTTTGAGCGCTAGTTCGCTGGCCAGAGCAGTCGCGAATCCCTTTTGGATGCGCTCAGAAAAGACACCAATCTCATCTGGCTTAAACTTGTGCTTTATGATGTATGTCACTAGTTGGCTTTGTGAGAAATGGCTGACGGTTTTGCTTTTATTCCTTTGGTCAATGTATGTATAACGTACCAGGATGTTTCTCTCGGGGACTAATGTGCTCGCCCATAAACTTGTGAGCATACGAGAGTTTGATGACTCGACTCATGGGCACAAGAGATTCAATGCCTGCTGTAAAGCTGAGATTCTTCTGGGACGCGCTGAACGCTTCGGCGATCAGAGGGCCCGCCAACACATAGACACCCTGATTGATGAGCTGAATATAGAATGCAGGACCATATTCAGCCTTGCATCGGTCAAGAAAACCTTGGTAATTTCGTTTGAGCTCCAAGCAATGACCTAACATTGGTAATCCACGTCGAACGCGAGGCACACTATTGTCTCCGGGCAATGGTTGCTGTGAGCGGCGGCTGGTTGAAAGAAGAACAAGTCGATATAGGCCCCATGAAGCAACGAGACTAGCTACCGTTGTGATTAAAAGGCGCTGCGGCTCTGTTCGTGGATGCGGCAACAAATTTTGTGTTTGTTCTAGAAATATCAGGAAGCTATCCATGAAAAACAATGTCTTCACAATACGGTTGGTTTTTCTGTTCGCGGTTTACAGTACAGTAAACCCTCGCAAAACTGGTCCTCTCATATCTAATAGACTCCGTTAGTTGGTAAAAAGTCTCTGAACGCCCTAAAGTCATTATGGAAAACTGGTAAACCTCTTTAAATCCATAACTAATAATCTCTGAACCTTTATGATTATCAAGTTTTTGAGGGAGTCTGGATTAAGTGTTTATTTTCGCTGCTTTGCAAAATAGGATATCAACAACGTTGGCTTCAAGGCATTTTGCTTCTCCAACGCCCTCTGGCGCTTGAGACCTTGCTGAAAGCGAATCAGGTCATGGACCAGCGGATAATGTTCTGACTCCCCGTTGTCCATCCAAGCTATGACCGTGCGAAGTGTATCAATGTTTTTCTTTGTGTCGGCTGGTAACCAGGGAGCGCTTCCGCCTCTTGTTATTCCTCTTTGCTTGGCGATGAGTCACCGGTTTCTGACGCTACCGTGTCCACGGCAAATTCAAACAATTATTTATGTCATCTCTTCGACTGCTCGCTGCCGACCTTGATAACTGTAAAAATGCATTCTGACCTTCTCGGGCCCGTAAAAGTCGAATAAACGTTTTCGATGAAGGAAGAAGTATCGCACGTATTCATTGTATTGATTACGATCCATGGTCTTGGGAGTAGGAAACCGCGATTCGATATCTCTAAAACCAGTTTCATGCTTCTCCTTGTCCAATTCCTTATTTCTTCGTACAGATCCCGTTGTTGCATAGTATTCGGCACCTGAGAATTTCCCTATCCCATGTTTTGCACCCCCATGACCGAACGATGCTGATAACACGTTGGATATTCCAGGGTCCACAGCGCATGGACGAAAAATCATTAAGCTCCAAGTGTTGATCTAAAATATCTTCGCGCCGCTTCTTTCTTGAGAACAAGAAGCAAACACTGAATCCATCGCTAAGTACCGCGTTTCGAAAGAAGAACTTTTCGTCCGCCCTGGACGGAAAGGTTAACGGCTGTGATGGCGCTGTATGTTCCTTGTATCATACCTCTTAAAACCAAATTCTTCAAGGCGGAACACATGTTAAAATCGTCACTATTCCCATCGTAATCATCTTCGGTCGGTGGTAGAGGTACAAGTGCTTGCAGGGCTTTGGCAGTCAGTGTAGCAAAACGCCAATGGAACTTTGGGATTGGGAATACAGTGATCCCTCGCTTTTTGCAATACCACTATTCCCTGAAAATTCGTTGCAAAAGGGCGGGTATCATTCGAACCGGCATTTTGTTAACCCGTAGCGATAGACACATAGATAGCTTTTGTACCTTCTGTTCCCTTTTAACGAACAAAAGGCACGCCTTGTTCCGCTTGCTGGCATGTCCTGTTCCGTTACAATCATGGCAGGTAAGCTAACTTTCAGCATAATGCGGTTCACGTACGTACCACGACTCTTTTCGCTTTCTTGTAACGCTTTAACGGTTTTCTTAAATATCACGTACAACAAAGGTGCATATAAAGGAATGTTAATGGATATAAGAAAGGCTGAGATAAGCCAAAAACACTCCATGACTGATATGAAAGGACAAGAGAAAAAGAGAAGTTTTTGTTGTCACTACTCTGCACGTAATCTGATCCTGCGGCTTTAACCAATGAGGAAGGCTCCACGCTTTCCTGAACTGTCTCTCCGTCAGTTAGACATGTATAAGCTCCAAAGCTCTTTTTGTTAGACAGACGGTGAGTGTTGGCCCTCGTGGATGCTAAATAGTGCATAGCTATAGGATTCCCCTCGAGCTCGCCTGTCATACTGCCTACTGTAAGAGATCATTCTAGGCTGCTGCAAGTAGAGATCGCAGAACGATCTTGGAGAGAAAGTGTACTGATCAGCTCATTTAAGAGGGACAAACCTAATGCTTACTCATTGCTTAAGCCTTCGAGAAGAAACGAAGTTTAAAATCGGTTGCTTTCCAAATCTCGATTTTTTTAGCATAAGAACCATTTAGCTTTCAATGTCATATAATACAAGCAAAATGCACACTGTCAGGGTTGAAATGATGTTTCGGGGTATCATATACAAATTCAAGTCCTTCACTAGTAATAGTCATAGTCGTCGTCGTCGTCGTCTTCTTCATACTCCCGGCGTGTACGCCTCCTGGTTGGTCTATACGTGGAAGTGTCTTTAAAAGCAAATCAAGTTAGTATCTCTCCATCAGGCTACTATCATCAGATATCTTACCGCGTTCCTGTGGTAGGCCTGCTGCAGCCGCAAAATTAGCATAACCTTCGGGCCTTGATACACGGTTTTTCCCTTTTGCCGTGGTTTTCTTTTCAGCTTCCCAGACAGACCGACAGTAAACACATCGTGTTTCTTGACGATTATAGGCGACCCAACGATCGAAACATTCCTGTACGACTGTTAATAAAAGAAATGTCAAAAGCCAATCGATATTCTCGCCAATTACCGCATGCACATTGTTGCCACAGGTTTTGCAAAAGAGGATTTTCTCAATCTGTGCTTCCTCAAACGCTTCATAGCAGATCGGGCAGTCCGAGGAATCGAGCGGTTGTCTATATAAACCGAGTCAGCTGCACACCCAGTGTTTCAAAATGTTTCGATGTACAGAACCTTCTGTTCGGTTTTTGCTCTGCCTCTTTCTCGCGTCCATACAAAGTTTCCTGAACGTGCTTTCGTAATTCATCACTAGCCTTTTCGTGACGCTAAGATGAGAGTCTTACACAGAACCAGCAGCATTAATTGAACATACCACAACTGTAGGATCAGCTGCTTCGTATGCAAGTATTTCACGAGCAACCTAGAGCAGGGATGATAGGTTAAGTAAATCAAAGGCAAAATTTGTGCGAGCATCTGTATCCGGACCTCTTCCGACAAAGTTAGCCTCTCGTAAGCACGGCTTGACGTAGGCATGCGGAACACTTTCAGTAAAACCATCAGAATATGCTTGCAATGCTTGCGACGTCCGATATGATCCCTGCAATCGCAGCTTAGACGAGTGCCGATATTGATAGTGTACAACTACCAGGATTCATGTTCAACGCCAGCTGCACTAAGTGACGATCTATACATATAACTTACATTGCCAGTACTTCCTAAAACTACAGTTTCAAAGATAAAAAGGCGCATTCAGTTATTAACTGGATCTGCAAGCATATCTCGCCACATCATCTTACCTTGTAACTGCTGATGGGTACTCGAAAGAATTCTTCTAGTAACGACGTACATCTTCTCAGTTGTTGCCCGCTTCAATCGCCCAGCGAATTCCTAGCGCAAAGAAGGAAAAAGAAAACGCTAAATAAGCAAGCTCTTCCATGTAAAGGGATTGCGCTTGCGGGCCTTTACCGGGTCAAATGCGAAGTAATCAATGTACACGACATCGCGAGTGCAGCACGATAATCTGCCAATTGTAGGGACGGGACGCGTGTTTGTGCTGGAGGAGGAGGAACTTGACGTGGCCACTGCTGCCGAAGGTGCTGTGCTAGACGTTTGTGCCCTGGGTGCAGGCTGCTCAGTGTCTCGCGACACGACTACTATTCGCTTCTTTGTTCTCTGTCTCGAAGTGCCAGCTGCAGATACGGATTGCGTATTTGTGCTGGCGGAGGATGAACTTGACGTGCTAGCTGCTGCTGCCGAAGATGCTCTACTAGACGTTTGTGCCCTGGGTGCAGGTTGCTCCGTGTCTCGGGACACGACTAACTTTCGTTTCTTTTCTCTCTGTTTCGAAGTGGCCTGAGCCTTGGTTCTGGAAGCCGGCTTCCTCCTGACTTGATTGGTAATTGCTATGTCGTCGTCACCGGTCAAATCGATGACAGGAACTGTTGTTGTCTGAGAGGACGCTGCTGCTGCTGCTGCTGCGCGGGTGGCACTTCTGTTTGTAATAGCAAAATTAGTGGTGGAATGCGACGAACCAGACAAGGATAATGCTTAAAGCATACCTCGTTTGCTGGCAATTGCGAATTGGAGCTGGTTAATGATCTCGATTTATGCAACGTCAATGCCCCGTAATGACTTACCATGACTTTGTGGAAAGAGATCGTCAAAGGCGAGAACACAGCCGCCAACGGAATTTAAAATAAACTCAAATGCAACTTCTCCTTTTCGTGGGAAAAATAGTACGAAAGATTTGCATCGCTTTCGCTTTGTGGGCATTTTTGTGTCTTTTAACTTTGCTTGCATCAAGCATGCTTCATACAAGCTTCGCCTTCATTAGCTTCTCTCGTGTTTGCTCGCCTTTTGTTCTGCGAACCAGTAGGCTTCTGTCTACTTCGAGCATACGTAAGATGGATCTTAAAGTTGAACTCTGATATCTTATAATGACGCCTTACTTTTTCGCTTTTCAGGTTTCGTAAGCGTGGGGTTGAATCATTCCGTTGATAAATATCTACTTACATGGACGATTAGAGCGACCGTAAGACGACCATCGGTCTTATTGGTCTCGGCCAAATGGTATGCATGCAATGCGGTTTTATGCATGAAAGTTTTGTGTTCAACTAAGAAACCTCCTTAAAGGGCTCTGGGATGGCCAAGAACCTTGTCGAAAAGGCCAAAGACTCTGTACTGGTGTACGATGTGAATACCGCGGCCGTTCAGCGATTCACAGAGACATATCCTCGTGCGAAAGCAGTATCCGGCCCGGCTGAGATGGCTGAAAAGGCGGCCACAGTAATTACCATGCTGCCCGAAGCGACTCATGTCAGATCCGTATATGACGCTCTTCTGGATTCGATCGACGAAACCAGTATGCTAGTTGACTCTAGTACAATCGATACAGAAGTTGCTCGAGAATTAGCCCTGAAAGTGCACCGTAAAGGCGCAACGGCATTTGATGCACCAGTAAGTGGAGGTAAGAGAGAATGAAGAGGTAACGTCGACAGACTAGTTTCTGGTAACCACTGTATACAGGCACTGTAGGCGCCAGTGCGGGCACGCTGACGTTTATGGTCGGCGCTCCGTCCACGGAAAGCTTTGAAAAAATCAAGCCAACATTGGCTCTCATGGGACGCAACGTCGTATACTGCGGCGCTAATGGAACTGGACAGGTGGCCAAACTATGCAACAATATGCTTCTAGCCATATCCATGATTGGGGTTTCTGAGGCCATGCTGTTGGGTGCTCGACTGGGTATGGACCCTCTTCTGTTGGCCAGCATCATTAACAGCTCATCAGGTCGTTGCTGGAGCTCGGACACGAACAATCCCCATCCTGGCGTGCTACCAAATGCGCCGGCCAGTCGAGACTATCAAGGCGGTTTCAGCACGAAACTGATGGCCAAGGATCTGAGACTTGCCATGAAAGCAGCTTCTGATTCGAACACGAACCCAGTGCTTGGAAGCATTTCAGCTCAAATATATAACGATCTGGCCACTTTGGGCGACTACGGAACGCTGGATTTCTCTAGCGTGTACAAGGTATTTTTCACAACATGGTTTTATCCGCTATGTATTAATACAATGTTTGCGTAGCGAATGATTGAAGTGGCCGAGACACCAGAACCAAAAAAGATGGAAACTGCTTAATCTGTAATGGTTTTTAATTAAAAGAGGAATCTAGTTGAAGAAAAGATTACTATGTACAGATGCAACACTAATGACATGCTAAAAACTAGTGCCCATGAGAAAGGGTTCTCGGGTAAACGAAGGGGACTATGGTACAGAGTGTTATGGAAAACACGGGAAGGGGGTTGGATAAAAGGGTAACTTGAGACAGGAATAAGGTCGACTTAGAGATGAAGAAGGCTTTTGTCTTGAGTTGCGGGGCTTTGAGTGGTCTCTTGTGCATCGAGGAACCATTTAAAGTATTCGTAGACACTCCAGCTGATGGCTGCACTTGGCATGTGTGTCAACACTCTGGGCTTATAGCCTCTAAAGAAACCACGGAGACCGTAGCGTTGCTTGATGATCGCCATGGCGTCCCAAAAGCCAGTGGCGTTACGGACACGAGGATCATGGCTCTGACCGCGCGTCTGCAGCAGAGTCTTGGCAACATCGAGTGGAGTAGTAACGGATGAAGCGACGGCACCCGCCAGTGCGCCTGCAATAGCGTGTGTCTTTGGGTCATACTCGCCGCGAGGGTTCAAGACTTTTCGGAAATACTCGTATGTGGCAAATTGGATGGATTGGAAAGGTACGGACATGGCCAACGTGGTCGGAAGCGAAATATAAAAGGCCGTGATGCCTTCTTTGGCGTAGACCATGCGCGCGCATTCACGTGCGGAACGGTAAGTCGAGTCGCGGAGCTGCATGCGTTGCTTGACGACTGATGTTATTGAGGGTGAGCACACGCTAAAAGATCCAGAACCGAAAACAAGTACGTACCATCAAAAGGGGTCATCAATGCATCATGTGCAAAGGTAGCGCAAGCACCCGCAGCTGCAAAGCCAAGTGTATCACTTTCATCCTCAGCGCCAAGCTGCTCTTTGCAGAATTCATAGGTAGCGAAGTGAAGAGCGTGTGCAGGTCCAGCACCCATCACAACCGAGTTGACACCGCGCCATAGGTTCTTGGAGGCAATTTTGAATGGACTGCCCACGGTAAAAGCAGCTTGAGCAGTTGCAGTGGCCGCACCAGAACTAATGGGGACTCTCGCGTTCTGAATCACTTGCATTCTCGTCTACACAGTCGCGTAAATCTTTCATGTCACGCACGAACCAAATGTCTGGATTGTACCTTTATACTGTCAACGGGATACATGGCACAATGCTCGGCAATACCAGCCAACGCACCTGCCATCGCATTTTGAGCCATCGATGTGTTTCCTCCAAGGGATTCATAATCGTACTCGTCAGCCATCTTTGAGAAAGAAACAGGAGTTGGGAGTTTAATGTAATATATATATAGTGAAGGAAGAGCAAAGATTATAAAAGTAAGAAGGGAAAAAAAACGCAAACTGTTTTCCCGGAACAAGGGATTTATAAGAAAAATTTGAAAGGATCAGATACGGAACTTGATATTGCAAACCCGAAGAGCCAATCATACTGCATCTGATAAGCAACATCTTTCTTGTGTACGCGAGGCACAACTCCGAAGTCCCCCGCATCTCGCTTTTTTACGCGTACGTCTTGGCTGTCAATCCTCATAATGCCACATCTGACATCTGCTAATACGTCACGCGTTTTCGAAAGTGTCATAAAGCATGACAACTAGTGGTTTCAGTTGCCAGTTATATTGATGGTCTCATGACAACTGAGTTATCTGATGCAAATTTGCATCTGATAATTTCTTTCATCGCCACGGACGGTTTACGGGTTTGATCTCTTTACTTTTCTTCCCCACACCTAATGAAGTGCTTCATTGGCCAAAGCACATCCTATCTTTCGCTGTCACACAGTATACGTATTGCTTAGCGTTCGCAAAAAATCCCACATTCTCTTACGGGATATTTACGTCCAAACAAGCTTCAAGGCAACAAATTTTCCAATAGAAAAAAAAGGAAAATGAAGATACCTGCACTTTGGTGGGAACAATGCGTGCTCATCGCCATGTTCATAAAAGGCGAGAAAACAAAAAGAAAAAAGAGTTTCCTCAGAAGGAAGGGTTTTGCTTCGGGCTTTATTGACCCCCGATTCAAAGAGAATATCCCTACTGTACGAAAGGATCAAGACGCTCGTGTTAACACTAGGATGTTTATCCATACATCAGCGGTTCAAAGGAAATGCTTTGACCGATGCATAGTAATAGCAACGAACGACATAATAAAACAAGCTCATCCAACGACGAGTCTCCATTTCCCAAAAAGCAGGATTTAACGCGGCATTTTTCAGTCTTGCGCGTGACCTTTCGAGATGCTTGTTCACGGCAGGCAAAGTCCAATACATACCCTTGGGAATTTTCGATGACCATGTCCCGTGCCTCTTGCAACCTTCTGAAACAAAATTGGAAAGGAAAATACGGTGTTACTGCAACAATTGTAGACTAACCTTACAGAGTTTCAGGCGGACGCGCATATCCTGTGGTGAAGACTAGCTATCTCTTGTTTGTTAATCAAAAGTCTGCGTTTCCCTCTCTTTCAAGGTGTAACTGCACCCAGATAAATGGCGGTTACTTGGTCGGCGAGAATTTGAATCGTTGAGGATTAGTTCCGCAGGACGATTGGTTGTTCTTGCGTAATCTTACAACCTCGCGCTCATTCCGCGCTCTTCACGTAATTAGGAGCCGCTTCATAAATTTCTCGCATGATATTCTGCCAATAACAGCGCTCGCCCACCAATTCGTTGTCTTTAGGGTATCATACCGGCTATGCGAATCACAAAAGGTAGAGATGACGAAGCCGAGTCTGTGTGTAGATTGGTATTTGAGACCTCAAGCAATTTCTTGAGGGCGTCTACCCTGGCTTAGAATGGTTCCAATTTGCAGCAATGAGCGCATGGCAGCTGCCATGACACACTCAAGCGGGGTGCATGCAGTCAAGGTTGCAGCTTTGCCACAAGGTTTGATTCGTTCCAAGCGGTTGACGTTTGATTGGAAGTGTTTGAGTGCAACCTTGTCCCACGAAAGTCCGAAGTCGAAACTTCCGCTGCTGGGGCATCTTTTTCTTCTTTGAAACTGCAGACTTCGACCAAAACCCCGCAGCAGAGCGAAAAGTAGCACATCCCTTTGAATCATCTTGTAATTTTGAGGCCAGCATCATGATCACGCGCGGTCGCAAAAAGCGTTCCATTTCAGAAGTTGTGAACAACGATCAGACCAACTATGAATCTGGCCGCGTGACACGGAGCAGTAAACGAAAGCTCATCGCGTCCCCGCCGCCAGTAACGCGCTCCAAGCGACTCGCTGCGAAAAATGCGCCTCCTCCCAACATTATAATGACACGCCTGCGTACAAAAGCGCAGTCCCAAAAAGAGCCCGAGACTACCAAAAGGACGCGCAAACCTTCGGACGATCGCCCATCTAAGCCCGTTGCAGAAGCAGAATCAAAAGCACCAACATTATCCATCAGGATCCCACGAAATCGCGGGAAATCAGAAGTGAAAAAGACTACGCCGCCCAAGAAAAAAGGACGACCAAGGAACGACTCCAAGGCTGACAATTCGGAAGAGACCTTCTGGAAAACGTTTGGGCACAAGTTAACACTCACTGAAGCCGACACTACCCGTGGCACACCGACGGAAAATGACAGGGAACTTTTCAAACAAGCGCAAGCTATGGCTGAAGTAAGCGTTCTTCCGTTCTGTCGAATCATTTCCCGCTGAGTTTCTTTTCTTATTTTTACTGCAGTCTAAGGAACCTCCAAAACGACGTGCCAGCTCGTCAATACAAAAGGAAGGAGAGAGCAGCAGTAGCAGTCAAAAGAACGATCGGTCGACGTTAGCCATACCAAAAATTGACAGGATTCAGTTTGGTGACTATTCGATCGATACCTGGTTTGTGGCGCCTTATCCGGAAGAATACAGTCAATACCCTCTTTTACACATTTGTGAATATTGTCTTAAATATATGAAAAGTAGCTTTGTCGCTGGACGACATAAGGTATGTATCGGTGTGAGCCTGGGATTAGAATAATGGAACTCAAGGGTTAGTAGATGAAATGCCCGATGAAACATCCACCTGGCAATGAAATATACCGTGATGGTAACATTTCTATATTCGAAGTGGATGGTCGTAAAAATAAGGCAAGCGTGACAACGGGCGTTATAGCGAAGTATTTGTATGACTGACACATTGTCTGCATGCAGATCTATTGTCAAAATCTTTGCTTGATGGCGAAAATGTTTCTTGACCATAAAACCTTGTATTATGACGTCGAACCATTTCTTTTTTATATAATGACAGAGGTGGACGAACGGGGATGCCATTTTGTTGGATATTTCTCAAAGGTACTGTATGATATTGGCCGGCCTGTGCAAACGACTTATTGTGTAAATCAGGAAAAACGGTCAGCAATGAACTATAACGTATCATGTATTCTTACTCTACCAGTACACCAAAGGAAAGGCTATGGACAATACCTCATCGAATTTAGCAAGTATTGATAATCATGCACTTCTTTCAAGTCTACTGTACTTACCAATCGTTGTGACTAGGTTATTTACTATCCAAAAAAGAAGCCAAAACTGGGTCTCCTGAGAAGCCACTGTCAGATTTAGGCCTATTAAGTTACCGTAGTTATTGGAAAACTGCAATATTCCGAGAACTCCAGCATCAGGAAGGACCAGTGAGCATTGAGGGTATGTAATTGTTGATAACTAATATTGAATTAGCTGACAAGGCTACCGTGTAGAGCTAAGTAATCGGACCAGCATGACTGTAGACGATGTAATATCAGTACTGCAGGCGTGCGATATGCTGAAACGGGATGCTCAAAAGAGATATTACTTGGAAGTCAATCCTGAGGTCATCGATGCACATTTACGAAAAGTCGAACAACGTAAACTACCAAGGGTTGATCCTTCCAAGCTGACTTGGACACCGTTTGTGCTCTCAAGGGATCGTCTGGCGTCGCTTATGGGACAGCAGACAGTGACCAAAGATACTGAAGAGACAGCCGATGTGGACGTGACTGGTGACGAAAACTCGGAAGACGAAAACCATGCTACCGAATCTACAGAGGCATGATGATTTTTAGCACAGCTGACATTCACGCTGTCGACAATGTCTTTATTAGTGTGCTTCACGACAACCATACGGTTCCCATTTTGCTGCTCAATCCCTGACCACACTCTCATTCATTTACTGCGATACTATCGTTAGGATCCGTGTTATGGTTAATCAACAGACTTGTATTATAAGGACACTGATAAGGAGACTGAATATGCCTGATAATAAAACAAATACTCTACGAGGGGTTGAGCAAAGGCGAAGAATGACTATACAGACTGACTCGTTAGAATTACAAAAATTAAAGCACGGCTTCGAAACTTTTGCAATGATGGTTTGGTGTATGAGCTACTTTTATGATTTGTTCTGTTGGACTTCAAGACGCTCTGCACGCTCACGTCTCCATCGAGGACCGTAGATGACTTCGAATATCATGGGTATCCGAGAGAGCAACAGGATGCCTGATATGACGGTGAAAACCCAACCTACACCGAGCACCTGAATGCCAGGAAGAATGGCAGTTGTGGCGGCAGCACCAAAGAGACAGCGAAATATGTTGTTGGACGCAGTGATGGAAGCAGAATTTTTAGGATAAAGATCCACAAGCAAAGTCTGGATGGCATTGAAGATGGCTTGCGAGGTGAAGCCGACTAGAGAAAGAGATTAATGCATGAAGGGCAATACAATGAGATTAAGACTTACGGATGAAATGGATTACGAGTATGACAGCGAGATGGGCCTTGACGTAGAGGCACCATCCGTAGACAACAAGCAAGATATTGAAGATGGCCGCGTGGAACCATGTGCTTCTCATCCGGACTCGTTCAAGTGGTATACTGGAATCGGACAAGCCAATCTGCGACACGATCGACAATCGCTGTTGCATGCGACGGTAGTCGTAGTTGAGGATCTTGCCTTGCACAATGGAACCTACGATGCATCCGATGCCGTTCGGAAAATACGATAGGCCGGTCCACATGTCGTTGAGGCCATAGAGGTTGCTAAAGAGGTATGGTACGCTTGTCGTGACAGTGTAGCAAGCGGCATACTGAACGCTGTAGTAGACCAAGAGGATCAAGATATCCTTTTCCTTGGCGTACATCAGTGGTTGCAGAGGACCAAGAAGCCATTGTTTCCACGTCATGTGGGGTCTTGTTGCCTTGATCGCGGTACCATTACGTTTGCGTTCCTTACGGTGGCGCCACCATTGGATTGGGGTAGGGTTTGCGTATCCAGATCCATTACCAACCAGGGATCGAAGGGTTTCTGGCAAGAAGATAGCGAGCACAAGCCAATGCGCACCGCCAAAGATGGCTAGTAACCAAAAGATCCATCGCCAGCCCAAGTATTGCGAAACAACACCACCTACGGCAGGGCCGACGACGGGACCCAAGTTCCAACCAAGCGAATACCAGCCGATATAGCCTCCACGTTTCGAAGGAGGTGTAACGTCGGCTAAAGGATGATGAGTACCTGGCTTAGTGAAAATCTGAATGGACAGGTGCATTACCTATTGTTCCAGCCCCAATGGCGATCACTGAGGCTGCACCAAAAGCTTGTAGCATACGGAATCCGAGTAGAAGGCCATAGTTTGTTACTAGCGCAAGACCGACATTGGAAAGGATATAAGTGAAGAGGGTGGCAAGATAAACAGGACGGCGACCGCGGGTATCGGCTAAAGCGCTCCAAAAGGAAGGAGAAATTGCTTGGAATATCATGAAAACCGTGACAGTCAAGTTCCTATCGTCCAACTTAGTACATATCAAAGAGGAGTCATTCAGAAAAGCTAAACTCACACTTGCTGCGACGTAATTTTGAGTTCCTGATACAGAAGCAGAATAAGCATCGATTATCTACTGAAGTTCATAGTCATAGTGACTTACCGATTCGATGGTGTTCATTGCAGGAAAGTAGCTGTTTACTGAAAAGGGGGCAAAAAAGGCGGCTATGGATGCAAGAACGACAATCCACCTGACTTTAGCTTTGGAAAATACAGTGTAAGGCTGTTTGGCCTGAATGCTTGGTTTCTCTGGCTCTTCCTCGACTTCAATTATTGTCATCCTCTTCTGTTCGTCCTGCAGATCAACCTTCTTTACAGCCTGTAAATCTGTCAACCGCTTTTTGTTTCGAGTTGATCCGGTTGGGCTAAGGTTCCCATTCTCGTTGACAGTGGCGCTATCTGCAACACTGTTGCGTTTGTCGTCGGCCACAAGCGTCTGAAGAGAAAACTGGCGGTGGATCGAACTAGGAGCGCTCGATGAACGTTGATGCTGTGGTGTTTTCATGGTGCTGTTTCTATTCGTTTCGTTGTTTGATCTATCGACTATTGATACACAGATCACGCAAGCAAAAGAGGAAAGGAAAAGAGGGAACGACCAGCGTTAAGAGTGGACAATGGAATAGTACTTTTTTTGTGAGGCTTCAAGCAGGATATTCTGTAATCTTTGAAGGGATTGCTATATTTATATAAATACGAGCATTGCGTGCGTGCTAGGTGTCATCTCCACTAGCTCCGAAAACAACGAACACGGAGCCACAGCACGCACCTTACCTCCTTGAAAGATGGTTACAGAAAAGCTATCAATTATACTGCAAGGGTTTATTGTATAATAACAACAGATAATTTTATCGCTCATAAAGACGCATTGGACCGGGTACGTGTAGCACAAAAGCCGTTAGATCTTAGTCAGTTAGCAAGTGGCCTATCATGGGCCATTCTTTGCGCATGTAGTAATGATCATAAAATGAGATATCAGCATGATTTGAACCCTAACTTTACAATTAAAAAAGGCGACGATCCGACGAAGTACGACTATCTGACAATGTTCCTGTCCATCCTGTCTGTAATGGTAACCTCACCTTCTCCATTATTGATCGGTCGGTACCCCCTTGCCCGCCTCCCGCCTTTTTTTTTGGTTCGATGGACCATTTAGCAAACAATTCCCGTCCAAGATGTCATTGAATCGTATCCTTGCGATATGCATTGGACAGCTTTGACCAGATGAGACGGCTAAATGAAAGACGGCGAAGAAACCAACGTGATTAGGGGATCTGCCGATAGATATCTTTAGATAGCAAGTCGGTCTTTTCTCCTTGGCCTTAATCATTGAGTGCCCCTCTCTTCTTTTCTCTCTCTGTCACACCTGTATTTCAATTTCAGAATCCTCAATTCTACCTCTGCCTGCTTATTAGTTATTGCTGATGGAGCTGTTCGAAAGGTCCCCTGGTCTCCCCTTCTTGCAAGGTCAGGAACTTTGCTGCACAAAACCGAACAATTGGCTCATGCACTCGCTTATTAAACGTGCTCTGTGTTCCCTATTAGTGTTTGCAAGCTGGGCAGCTTTCTTTCATTGTTTACAGGATGTGAGATTTACTTAAAGAGTAACGTCCCATTGATAGTTCCATTGTTATTTTCCAGAAAATGTGTTATCCTAACTCATTATATCCTTTGCCTGCTCCGCACGTCCTTCCTTTTTCTTCCTCTTTTCCCCTGGTTTCCCGTCGATCTCTTGACTCCACGAGATGACGGGGCGGTGTGATCTCCCCGCTAGGTCTTTATGATCACGAATGCATGTAAGATAATGACTGTAGTCTGCCATAGTTGGTAATATCCCGTTCAACGTCAAAGCAACAAAGAATAACCGTGCCCAGCCAGGTCAGGTCAAGTCTAGATCATGTTTAGCAAGGTTCGGTCTTGTGTTCTAGAATAAGAAATCCCAGCGGATCGATTTCCGTAAGCATCTCCGTTGGCCACGCGGTATTATGCAGAATGATGACACCGCAAGATCCATAGCTCTCGTCGATCCTTGCAACAAATATGACATTGTCCCTAACCATGATTGTGCATTGACATCAATACAAAACCAGTACAGTAGACCCTCGCAGAATTGATACCGGTTATCAAAAATGCAAAGTTGGATACTCTTTTACCCGTCTATTCAATGGCGAAGTGGCACCAGAGTAGTACATAATGGAGTTGTACAGAAGATACTCGCAAAATTGGTCAATTCCGTTTCCAGAAGCTTTTACCAGTTATCAAAAATCCAAGGTTGGATACTCTTTTACCCGTCTATTCAATGGCGAAGTCTCACCCGAGTGGTGCATAACGAAGTCGTGCTTCATCATGCCGTGATACTGTAGTACGTAATGGGGACTTGTCCCAAACTTTCATGCAGTTACGCTCAAGGTGCTTCTGAATGGTAACGATCTTCTTGATCAGGTAGTACAGATCTTCGGGGATCTCGGGTGCAAGACCCTTTTTCTATCTCGTTTCCATAAAATTTATAAACATAAAGCATGAAGTTCATTCTGACAACCAATCAGAATCGATAAAAAGATCTCATGATTGACATAAACTTCATGTGCTTTTGACAGTGTAACCTTTCTTTAAAGTTGTTGTATCCATACAGTGGAGGACTCCGGAAAACCCGAATACAATAAAATTTATACAGATCTCTCGCGTGCATATTTTATTTTATTTTATTCAGGTTTCCGAAGTCCTCCAATAAAGACGACCTGTCCACACCGCTTACAGTACAATCCGTGAATGAAATCAATCGTAAGCAATTAGCCGTGCCGTTCCTGGATCAGCACAGCTTTACCGGGATTCCGTATGCCGCCAGCCATACACACTCATTGTAGCAACGAATCGTCCCGTCAAGCTCCTAATCTATAATCCTCCTCTCGTCTATAAAATAGAAGTGCAATTCTCTCAATAAAACGTTTTCGATCTCCTTCCGAGTCTCACTGGACATCTTTGTCTATTCTTATTAGTGTGATCTATTGCTTATATCAAAAGTCCATCTACTATGTGCATGTGCTTCAATCTCTTCTCTTTGCCAACTTCTACACGCGGTTTCCGTTTGTTGATTCATTATTATTAAATGTTGGAGGACCAGCTTTGCATAGGTCTACTGTACAGTCAACCTGGTTATAATCACACTGGTTTTCAGCACGTTCTACTGTAAGCGTTAGGCTTTTACCTGTTTTCAATTGGTTCATCTATAGGTGAACCCTATTTCAATCCCTATCACCAAAAATCTAGGCACAAGATTATACTTCGTCCTGAAACAGATGCAAGAAACCAACGTGATTATAACCAGGTTTAATACTTGCAAGTACTTTACATTTTGCCCTTTGGGTGGCATGAAAAATCACAAAAAGGTAAGATGCATTATTACGAATATTTAGAAGTGTACTAGAGAAGTTTGGTGTACAGTGAAGAGGTAAAGGGTTTGAGTTAAGCTTGAGAATGATTAAGTCATGTATCTGAAATCAGGGTGCTAAATGAACAAAGAGATAACATGTTAGCGTCAAACACGCAATTAAGTAAAATCAGGCTTACCATATCGCAAAGGTCTTCGCCTTGGCATGCCTTCTGATATTCTTCAAGTGTCATGTTGTCGCGTTTCTTATTGATACGGTGCAGCAAGTACTTGAACAGACACGATAAGACGACAACACCTGCCATAAGCCCGACACAGATCTCGTGCCCTCGAGTGTAGTATGGCGCGTCATCCGCGCGATAGACCTGCCCGCCAATGGCGCCACCAATATTACCGATCATGACACAGATAGCTGTTGCAACGCTTCGCTTTGTATGGCCACCAATATTGTTGCTGAACCAGGAGAGCATAGCGGGAATCTGCGCGAATACCCCAACTGTCGTGATACAGGCTGCAATATACATTGCCACTGGACCACTGTCCTTTAGGACAATCAAAAGAATGTAGCCGATCATGCCAAAAAATCCAGGGACCGCTATATGAAGACCTCTTTCACCCTTCCTGTCTGCGTGCATAGCCGTCAGGATAGTGGCAACACAAGCTACCGGGCTTTAGTCAATATCTCCTCTTGCACCTAAGCGATTCTGCGCAGACTTACCGAATGCATAAGGTGGAGCAGACATGGCTTGAGCACGCAAGTCGGTAAAGCCCATACCCTTGATGATAGATGGCAGAAACATGCTTAGACTGTACAATGGCGTCGACGTGCAGATGTAGACGGCAGAGTGCATGTACACCTTCCAGTCCAGAAACGCTGCTCGGAGTTGTTTCCATGAAAAGTGTGTTTCAACAGATGGTCCAGCATCTTCTTTGAGACGGTGGATGATAATCTCTCGCTCGCGGTCATTCAAAACTGAGATGCAGGAACATGATCAGCTCGCGATATACAAATGGAAAGCTACTACATACATCTCCCTTTGCTCTCTGGGAGGTCCGGTAGAACAAAATAGGTTATGCAGGCAAAAATCAAAGTAGGAATGGCTTCAATGATAAAGATCCATTGCCAACCGTGCAATCCTCGTATACCGTCCATTTGCATGATACCATAGGCCTAAGCATGGATTTAGTTGAGTTGATCCGCACTCTCTCGCCTCATTCCAGATGTTTACCAATACACCACCAAACGCCTAGCAATTGTTCGCGTCAGCAAAAAGCGGATACAAAATGATTCATTCAACTTACACCAGCGAGAGTTGCACAGCCAAAAAAGAAAGCCAGACGAGTCGCCTGTTCTTTACGGGTATACCAGAGTGTAAGGTAAAAGATACAGCCCCTGCATAGAAATGCAAGTTAGGTCGGAGAGCTTGTTGTAGGTGAATCTGCACTTACGGAAACAGACCGGCTTCCGTGATGCCTAGAAAAAAGCGACTGGCTAATAATCCAGAGCCATTATGAACAGCCGCCATAGCAGCCATTGTCTAGATACAACTTAGGAGAGGGACAAAGAGCCACGGGATCTGCGGTCTTACCACGCCCCAGGCCATCATGACCAGTGAGATCCACTTGCTCGGCCCGATTTTCTTTAGCATCAAGTTGGACGGAACTTCAAAAATAATCTAAAGACAGCTCAGCATAAAAAGCCATTATCTTATCTCAGCCATCCAACCAAAGGCCTCTGTAGACGATGACTCGGTCCATACATAGCCAATAAAGAAGATCGAAAGTGCCCAGTTGTATTGATTGTCGGTAATGTCGATATCTTGGGTCAGTCCCGCGATTTTGGCGTTGCCTACAGAAGATTTGTTAATCATGAACTGTTTCTGCGCGAGAGAAATAAAGGAGACAATTACCAACGTTGACACGATCCAGAAACGAGCACAGATACAGAATACCGATGTAAGGCACAATTCTTCGATCCAGCTTCCACCGCAGACGTTTCCATTCCTTTTCATCGGGCGGTACATACTCATGGTCGCTGTCCACGGATTGATGCGTCACTTTCACCAGATCCGCGACCCGATTATTATTCGTCTTTTCATTTGCTGGAAGAATTCCGTCCTCTGGACCGGCAGCGGTCATGGCAAAGAAAGTGGGAAAAAGGAAAAAGAAGAGAGAAAGGGAAAAAGGGGTTTTGCTAGCAAAAAAATGAAACCTTAATATACGCTCCACACCCTACCCAAGATGGGGGCTGAATTCGCGGGCCATCCACATCCGAGGATCAATGACCGGTTCCTTTTCCGCGTCGCCGGGACAATACAAGCTTTTTCCCCACACCCACCCATTCAAGTGTAACCATGAAACCAATCATATGCCGTATTAATGAGGCTATTCAGAATACCAATATATGATGAGAATAAAGATTCAATCCGCAACTAGACAAGGCGGCAATGCAACCGTAGCTTAATCGAATGCATAACAGAGCACAGCGTACCCAGTGATGTGCTTTATCTCGTGGCGTCGACCAAGTGGCAACTACCAGACCAGTTCCGGAATTTCCATTTTCGTAACAAGGAACCGCATCAATGGATGACTGCTACACCTATTCAATCGTACGAAATGGAAGGTATGATACATGATATGCCCTCTTGTGAGACTGTCTATCACTGTGTTTGCAAAAATAGGACCACTCGCTGTTTATTGTCGCTAATTGCTTTGCTTTCGGTTATATCAGTCCCTAGCCAGTATATTTAGTTGTTGGCTTGGAAGCATCACTTGTGTCCATATGGCGGATGTGATAGAACGCTAAGCTTTCCCAGCCTTATGGATACGTGCTTCGCCAAGCACGAGCAAATTCAATTGCAGGGTCACGGTTATCAAGGGTTCGACAAATTATGGACTGGGGTTGCTTGCTCTTCGAATTAGTGGAATCTGCCCGTTGGTACAAAATCATGCTCACAGTCGTATATCTGGGCGACTGATTCGTACACAGTATCATGATAGAAGAGCCATATGGTGATCTGAAGCCGCGCGTTTCACGACAGTCCAAAGTTCAGGCGTCACAGACTCCGATTCATCTTGTTTTGCTTGTCCCTCAGCAACCCTTTTAAAACACGGCGCGGGCATGCGGCGTGCCACTCATCATGTGTTCTCATTGTTCAAGGCAGCTTTATACCAGGCAAAAGAGACGTGTTATCTATTAAACAGCACGACTTTGTATGGGGATCGTTGCTGCGGATGCGGTCGTCTTTTGCGGCCGGTCCCTCCTCCATTAGCCGACCGAACACTCAGGTCCCTGACAGCACGGCAGGTTTCAGCACCACGCTTCATGACGACAGCGGCTGCTTCGCAGCAAGAGAGCGGTGCAAGAATCATCCAACGTCCACGCCATTACTCTTCCGACATTATACAATTGGCAAAAAACAACGAACCAATCAAAGCTCTATCACTGTATTTCAAAGCGTTGAAGCACGGCGACCAGCCTTCGCAGGAAGCAATTTACCAAGTCGCCTATTCACTCTATAAACAAAAGAACTTGGGCGGCATGTACGCACTTCATGATACCCTTTATAGCAACAATAAATCAGCAATCAATCTTTCCAAGCGGTTTCGACGAACGCTTGTTTATGTATATACCATGCTCGTCAATCTCACCGCCAACAAAACGAGTCCACGCGTCGACATTCACGCGATTGAACAGCTGATTGCGGAAATGTCGGCATTGGGATTACCCATTCGAACACCTCTATACAACACGCTTCTCAAGCTGCTTGCTGAACGGGATGATCAAAAGGGCATGCAGGCTGTCTTTGACGATTTGATCGCCAAGGGAATACAGCCCACCGCACATACGTACGGGATTCTGCTTCATGCGTGCTCTCGGAGGAAAGACTTCGCGAGTATGATAAAATGGCTCGATGATATGGACCAGCGAGGGGTGTGCGCTGATTCGGGCGTAATTAGCGTCGTGGTGATGGCACTCTGCAAAGTTCGGGAATACGACACAGCTCGGACGCTCATCCATCAGGTGGACGCCAACACGATGGGCGATCCCGTGCTTCTCGGTGCAAAGATGCGGAAACGCCTGCTTCGTAAAATTGATCAATTACAGGCTCGTCATGAAGTGCTGCGGCGGCGGCGAATACGTTGGCGCTGGTCGATGAAAAAACGCAAGAAGGCCGAGAAGATGGCAGTAAATGATCATGAAGAGTCGTTGATGAAAATAAAAAAACGGAAAAAGTCCTAGCTGGCAAACTTGGCGGTATTTTGACGGGAGAGGGCGGTCAATGTAAATGCTATAGAGTCACAAAACGGACTTTGTGTTGAGGTGGGGCAAACTGTCTTTCGAAGGTCTGTCCGTAGATGCTGAAATTCCCGCCGTGACACCTATTCCACTTGTTATGTACTGCGGCTGCCGACATCACCTCCTCCGTTCCTAATGCTCTTATGACCCCCTGTACCAACTTCCACGGTTTCTCGGCTCGTTTAAGCTTTCGTTTGTAAGCTTCTGTCGGATATTTCTCTTTTTGGTATGGAGCGTCATAGAAGAAGCGCTATCCTGACTAGAGGAACGCGCTAAAACTTTAGCGTAGGCATGTCAATTTCTTTACAGGAATTGCGTAAAAACTATATTGGATGAAGCAAGTTCTGCTTATAGAAGTCTCCAGCGACGTAAGTTCACAGGCTTCAGACTTCTTGGTAACTGATCCGATGTGTCTTGGTCCTCCTGTCGATCCCATTACACAAAGGCGCGGCTCCTCCGCTACCAATCTCCGAATGGCCTCTGATCTTTTTTTTCGCCTTCCCGTTTCCTCTCGAGATTTCTTCTTGTTCCGCAATTCATTCCAACGGGCAATGCATGCTGCTTTAACACAACGGCGAAACCTGGTTCTCATAGTCGTCCTTTTAACACTTGTCTTTTCCTTAAGTTTTTTCCAACATGCTGGGTATCAACCTTCAGTACCTCAAATCGAAACGCCGCTGAATGATGAGCCTGTCAACCCTTCCATCATCGAACCACAGCCGAATATTAACCAGGACAATCAAGAGTCGTCTTCTGCAGAGCAACCTTCCACATCGGATGAAGTTACGAGCTCAGAACCACCGAAAACTGTCTGTGACCAGGTGGATATGGACTGGCTGTGAGTTGCGGACCTACTTTTTTTTTGTTTTCTCCAGGAACTGGTCACTCAGGTTACCGTCCATATATTAGCGCATCAGACAGGACGTATTGGGATGGCTGGGCCTCCAAGGCGATGTTTATGACACCTGAAGGCCAGTACACAACTGAAAACGTAACGATCACCGCGGGCGAAAGTATCTGCGTTGTTGTTTTAGTGAGTGCTGTTTTGTTATTTTTATTGTTTTAGCTATTTTTTCTAAATATACCATTTTTGATTCGCAGCTTGGTCCCATTCCCGCTGTAGCAGCCATCAAACCGGAAGTTCATCATGCACCTGCTGACAGTATCACCATCCATGCGGTCGCGGATAACGTCAAAATACCCATCACAATGCACCAGCACCAGCGGAAAAGCAATGTATATTATGCGCCTGTACGTTTCATGCATCCGGAAGTCTATCGCTTGGAGAGTACAACGGAATACAGATCCTATTTTTGGGAGACGCCAATCTATCACGAGTATCGACCTTTCCATTATCAATCACTTCATAATTTGATCGTAAAGGAAGCGGTAGCGGACAACGCTGCTCTGCCCTCATGCGACGTTCGGTATCCTGAGCAACTACAAGGCAGTTGGGTGAACAAGACTGTTCTTCGGGAAGCAACCTCATTCGATCCCTTTGGTGAAGCCCAAGAAGAAGATCAGCTCGGGAACGGCTACGTCTTTGTGCCAGATCAATGCAAATTCGAGTCTATCAGTGATGCCCAAGCTGCACAGTGTTTCGACGGCAAGACGGTGCATGTCTGGGCGGATGGGAATGTACGAAGGTAAGGACATCGTGGCAAAACACACTATTCGCAGACGGTACTAAACCCATCGGGATAGGAATCTCAAGGTCTTCAGCTCAGCAAACAGATGGTGCAACGAACAACCTTCCACGGACGCGAGATGCATTTGTAACGATGACGACGAAGACGAACAGTATCCTTGGGTCACCGATCCGAATGCTCCCCTTCACATTGGCGATGTCTGGAACACCAATATCGACTTTTACTTTAACCGTGTTGGTAGCATTGGTCAAAGGGACTGGCGAGACGATATGAGACAGCGAGCTTCTCAGTTACCACGAGCGGATTTGGTGATCGTCGGTGTCGGCAACGAAGACATTGCCCTGAACCGTTTGACACCGCTGCAGTTCGAGCATTCCTTGAAAGAGTTTCTGACGTGTCTCGTAAACGAGATATACCCGGAACAGACGATCATTGTGCGAACACCTCAATACTTTTGCTGCGGAACGATCCCGTCCTCTTCTTGGAACGCTGGCCGGAGTCGTGCATTCATGAACGTCGTCAGTCAACAAGTGAAAGAGATGGGAGACCGCGTTCTGCTGTGGGATGTTTACCGACTTGGAGTGGAAGACAACATGTGTGTTTCGGCTGGTTCATCCTATACCCGGCGAAATGTCATCAACCTTGAAAATCAATTGTTGTGGAATCTCATCTGCAAACCCTAACTTGTACAAATACTCCTATCCATAGACAAGTTTATTTATATTGCATTTATTCCCCCCGTCTTCGTTCTGTATAGAGACCAGAAAAGAAGACAACTGTATTCATCATGCTTGCTATTATAAACAGACGCCAAACCAAGAACGTCGTCTTTGCAGCAAATTCGATCATATAGAAAGCTTACACAGGAACACAAAATTCTTGAAACCATTGCGAAATGGTTCGCGAGCCTATGCATCATAAAAACGATGGCCATTTTACTGACCCTTACCTTGATTCATGGGGCGAGTGGGCCATGTATGCGCGTCCCGTACGTTAATCCAAACCAGCAGCAGTTATGAGATGATGACCGTTTTGCCGCTCGTAAAGATTGGCAAGGCTGCTTGGTCGACCTCACCACATTCATGTAGTCAAGCGACGGTTTCTCATCCACATAAATTATGCCTTTGACCCAGCGTAGCAGACACTTTTACCACGGTTGGTCTTCTGACATCGCTTTGGAGGAGGTTTCCTGGGGCGCGGCAATAGCTGGATCACGATTTTTACCTGACGAAACTCCCGGGGTTATACTGGTTCCATGATTTCATTCAGCCTCATTGTCAATCGGCGATGCCAAACGCGGTACTCGCGGTATTATCAGGAAAAGCCAAAAGACCCTTCAGCATTTGAACTAGGTGTTGCTCGAAAATGTATTCTTCGTAAACCTGGTCACGTAAGGTTTTCCTGCTCATCGGGCAAAACATGGGATTACGGATTTTAAGTAATCGATATTGCGATCAAGAAAGTGTCTCTTCACGTCTTTCGAAGGTTACCGCCTTGGTCTGTTACGCTCATGGGCTGCTTGAGATTGAACGTTATTTACTGAATTGGTTGATTTCTCCAGTTTACAGAACATATGCTTCTTTGTACTTTATATTCGGTTACAAAGATGGCAATGAGGTGTTTAAAATGCAGATAAGATAGCGACAGCAGCAAAGATAAGGGAAACTTATCAGTTCTTCTTAGAATGAGTTTGCTCTACTCGAACTGATCCAAAACTGTGTTGGTAAGCACACCAAACATACATTATTGCGGTCGGTGTGGATGGCTGACTGATCTTTTTTTTATTGCCAGAGGCTTTAGACACTTATTTCGAAAAAGTGGTAAGGGAAAAATGGGGCAAGTGTGGGAACAGCACCGGGTAGATGACTGGCTGGATATAGACGGAGCTCGATATCCTGTGTAGCCTCGACAAGGTACACATGATTATGGACGAGATTGTACCCCAGGGCATCGTTTCCGAGACCAATCAAGAACGCGTTTTGGCGCCAATTTCCGCTCTTTAAGGCGGCGCCTGGTGTCTTCGAAGTCGTTTTGGATAATGTGGGGCATATCTGATTGGATAGTTTGTGGAACTGATCCCACCGTTCTGAAGAGACGGCAATAAAAAAATTGTTCTCTTTCCTTTTCGCTTTCCCTTTATTCTTTGGATTTCTGCGGCGAGAGAATGCTTCACGGAAAAGCCAAAGACCTTTTGGAAGGAGACGATCCACGTATCGGCTCTGACAAGATCCAAGAAGAACAAGCTTACAACAACCTCGAGAATGGATCCATACACACTGAAAAGACTGGTGATTTGCAAGCAGGGACGAAACGTGGATTAAGTGCAAGACATGTACAGTTGATCGCCTTGGGTGGTACTATTGGGTACTATACATTGAATCGAATCAATAGTCGTCAGTGTACTGAATCAGCTTATGTTTATTGCAGAACGGGTCTCTTCCTGAACTCGGGCACCAACATTGCTACGGTAATAAATGACCGGATCATTTCTTGTAAGATGGCAAAGATTTTACTGTTCATTGCTTATTAGGCCGGTCCGGCGGGTGCCTTTATCGCGTATGTCTTTTTCTTCCGTTTAAAATCATATGGCGTTCGGTGACTAACTTATCTTTGCAGATACTGTGTTGGTATGATCTACACTTTCGATAAACGTGCTGTGTCACAGTGCGAAAATGATCTAACTGAAAAATTTTTGTTATATCGATCGCAATTTAAGTTGGCTTCATGGTAAGTGGCGCGAAATTTAATGCAAAAGAAGATGTTAATAATAAAAGTATGGGTCAGGTCTATTGCATTATGACATGTTTAGGCGAGATGGCCACATTACTGCCAGGTAACAATAATCTGCTTCTTTGCAGGCATTTTCTCACGTTTGAGGTCGCACGTAAAAGTCTCTGGTTCATTCAATCACTATGCCACACGTTTCGTGGACCCTGCTTTGGGTTTTGCCCTGGGTTGGAATTATTGGTAAGAGGCTGATCTTATTGAATTACCACACTAATCTAAATGGGTCTTTCAAGGTTTTCTGTAAGCAACAAATTCATTAATATGTCCGTGGTAAAAAAGTTTACTAACCAGGTGCTTGACTCCCTGTCGACGGCAATGTCGTACAGTGGGTAAGTGTCACATGCTCATCGTTTCAGATAGCTTTCCATTTTTAACCCAAAAATTCGGTCCTTGATAACGAAGGCTGTCACTATCGCGACTGGTAAGTATTATGCAATCTGAAGTTGTTTGAATGATGCCAACAATGAATGTTTGTAGAACTCGCTGCTGCTGCGACTATCATTCGATGGTGGGGACCAGTCATGCCGGATCCAGCCTGGTCGACGATTTTCATGGTTTTGATCCTTGCCGTCAACCTTGTCGGTGTCAGGTAAAAAGGAAATATAAGCATTGTGCAGCATAAATGATATCTTAGATCGGATAATATTAATAGACTATACGGTGAAATGGAGTACTGGCTTGCGCTTATCAAGATTCTCGTGGTTCTGATGTTTGTCATTGTTGGTCAGTTTTTTTAAGCCCAATGTACCTAAAAATATGCTAAGTAATCTCTCTTTATTTAGGTATCTTGGTCACGGCAGGTGCTGTTGGTCAAATGGGAACTATTGGCTTCAAGTAAGTTTTATTAGACCTTTGCTAAATGTGTGTAATCCGTTATGCATTAATGCGTTATTCAAGGTACTGGAATGACCCAGGCGCATTTGTCGATGGCGCTGTTGGAACAGTCAATGTCTTGCTATCAGCCGGTTTCTCATTCCAGGGCACTGAAATTGGTAATTACGAAGCCTGTTAGTATGTGCCGAACGTGACAAGGATGTCTCACAGTACGATAGTCGGTATCACTGCCGGCGAAGCAAAGAACCCGAGTCAGACCTTGCCTCGAGCTATCCGCAATACATTCTTCCGTATCGTATTCTTTTATATTGTCACCATTTTCTTGATCGGCATGTGTGTCCCTTCAAATGACCAAAACCTCGCCAACAGTCACGGTTCTGCAGCAACGGCTTCATTTACTTTGATCTTCCAACTTGCGGGTATCAATGGCGGTGCTCACTTTGTTAACACCGTCATCTTGGTCAGGTACATGGACCAGCGCGCAATTATCTATCCTGCGATACAGTCATTACTAACGGCGACATTGGCACCTAGTGTCCTCTCAGCCGCAAACTCATCCCTTTACACCACTGCTCGTACTCTGCTGGGTCTCGCTCGCGACGGTAACGCACCAGCATTCCTTGGTCGCGTCAACCGCTTCGGTGCTCCATACTGGTAAAGCATATCGTATGTACGATGCTGTCAGTGTTCTTACTTTGAGCGCATCTCAGGGCCGTCCTTTTCTCTTCCACTATCGGATTTGCCTGCGTTTTCGTCTCGATCTACAGGTATATTTCTAATCCATTGAATTGGCCATTCTGTATCTGCTAAGTTCGGCTTTCGTAGTGCCTCGGCAGCATTTACTTGGTTCTTGAGTGTCACTGCCGTTACCGGTTTTATCAGCTGGTGGGGCATCGCATTTGTGCATATCCGTTTCCGTCGCGCCTATGTCAAGCAGGGTAAATACAAAGAAGAGCCATACTGCTCACATTAGAAACAGATCTCCCCGTCTGACTCTTTGCGGCTCTTTAGGACGTTCTCTCGATGACTTACCTTTCAGAGCTTTTGCTTATCCGTGGTCTGGCCTGTTTGCCTGTACTCTGTGCATTCTAATTATTTTGGGCCAAGGTACTATCATGTTGCAAGTTGCGACTACTCTCGCATCCTTTTACTTAGTCACACATGTAGGCTACGGCGCGTTCACTCCAACATTTGACAGTATCACCTTTGTTACCAACTATATTGGTATCCTGCCTGTCATTATCTGCTACGTCTGCTACAAAATCATCCGGAGAACCAAGGTGGTTCCGCTTCTGGAAGTTGGTAAGCTTTGCCTCGGCTACGAGTAAAAGAAAGAAGGGAAAGGTTTATTGCTAAGTCATGAACTTTGTAGACTTTGAAACCGGTCGTGTCACACATGAAGACGTTGAAGAAGACCAAAGGGAGGTTGGCGAACGACCATGGTATAAGCAGATACTTAGCTGGATCTTTTAAAATCTGCATGCTACTACTACCTACGGAATATGTACTACTACTATCATTATTGTTACCAAAAGTAAAAAAAAGGCGGATCTTTTATTGCTGAGATCCAGAAGCACGCGCTTAAGATACATAGCAGCCAGTCTACGTACAATAACTCGACCACTACACCCAACGGAACCTTCTTTTTCCCACCGCTCGATTTTCATAATGTTATGAATTCAAGAATTTGTACAGGAAAAGACGGTTATATGCATTGTTACTCCAGTTGCAATTAATGTGGAAAAACGGCAAAAGAAAAAGGTTCTAAACAGTGTCGTCGTGAAATGCCCATGCTGTCTTCTTGGGTGATGCATGTGCGCTTTTTATGTACAAGTCGTTATCAGGTGGCAGTTCCTAGTCCATTCAGGGTCAAACAAGACAACGATCTTACGTGGTGTCACTGCATAGTACAAAATGCTCACCTTCTTAGTACAGCTTGACAGCATAGACTGTATAGAGAGGCATATCTGTGCCACAGTCTGAACGGGCGAATAATCGGAGTACAACACGTTCAAGCAGATGTGTCCATTCGAGTAGACCTATAAAAAGACGAGAACTCAGTTACACCTTGGCTAATGCGCTTATCACGTCGAACTCCATTACGCTAAAACACTTCAATTGAGTCCCTTTTATGAAATGGAATGATTCTCTTTTGTTCAGAACACGTACTGTGGATGAACTGGAATATGCGGCGGCACAAACATCACCTCGGGGGCTTCCAACGGATAAGACGGCGTGAACCGAAACTAAGACACGGTGAATTCTCTTTGCCTTTTCTCGTTCTCGACGCTGGTCTGCTTTTACCTCGAGCTTAAACTCTTCGCCCTACTTGCTCGCGGTTAGAAAGCTGGCGTTTAATTCATGCAAAAACCGACTTGCCTCATATAAAGTGTCCGGTGCACCTTTTAACCGCAAATGCCACCTACAGTGTTTTGCGATAAATAAAATAAAAATGTGCATAACATAAAGCACACTGCATACTTTGTGAAATCGTTTGCTTCTTCTATCGTGATACCTTCCGGAGGATTAGACGCAAGTTCTTTATACATTCGAAATCGCGGTCAGTCATCAATGCAATGAAGGAATCGAGGAAAAGAAGCCATACCACGCAGCTCTTTACTAAGACGCCTCGAGTATAAAGGTTTTGACATAAGTGTGAAAGAGAATGAGAAGAGGAGTAGAGAAGCCACTGCACCCAGTGAGAAAAGCAGCAATGCAACTTAAATGCTTATTTTGGTAATCCGAAAAAGAAAAATCCAAGACAGTTGTGTCGCCTATAATGGGCAACGTTGTGTTTTCTAAACATGCGCAAAGATGGCCGAGACATACAGACCCAAGTTGTCGGCTCTGCGGACAAGTAGAGCCTCGCAGAGTTCTGGGACTTCCCAGTTCTGCTTTCAAGTTACCGGGTCAAGAAGACTGAGCTTCAGCAGCATATAGTCTACTCTGCTAGTAAAGTATCTTTACCTACTTTTCCAAGTGCCTAGATGAAAGCAAGGTGGCCTCGACGATTAGGACGTTGCAATCATATTGAGTTCTTCTTTTATAGGGAAAGGAAGGCGAAAGGTTTCAGCGGTTTTTCCTTGCATCGCCAACAAGTAACCGAGCAATACGCTACATGGTCCACGAGCTTTCTGGTAATTCTGTCTTTTTAGTCTTCTGCGTTGTTCCTCAGCTGCTGATGTTCACAGAAACAGCTGAGGAAATGCCCAAGCTGACAGGAATGTCATGTATATATTGCGCCACATACAATAAGATTGCCTTACAGTTAATAAGCTAAGCTATGTCGCCACCTTACTCGGCGATGTAATGTGCTCCTTTGAATGCGATGGGGCGATATAGGAGAAAGACCTCGTGGGCGTTGATTGCAGGAAGGATAACTCTATTCCACATCCTACCGTCTTTTTCGCATATGAGCATAGCATGTATCCTTTGACGACCGACATAAAGGCAGACATGTCCTTGAGCGCCCGCGACCTTCTAGCCAAGTCCACTGTCGCCAGTCCGTCCACGTAGACCAGGGAAGAGCAATTTTACTCCACATTGAGCTGAAACGGCCTAACTTCCCGGCACCGTTGGGGTGACCAGACAAAGTGAACGCCGTGAAGTACCTGTTAACGATACGGCAATTCATTGCACAACGCAGCGCGCAAAGGGTCCTCCACTTATTCTAGGCATATTACAGCCTTCTTAGAGAGTCTGACGGCTCTAATTCCACGGGGGAAAGATAGACTTAAAGCTGACGACGGCCTTGAAGTAACAGAGATAAACCATTCGATTAACTTCTAGAATTCCTTACCTACGTGTACTAACTTTGAAAGCGGAATGCTGTAGCATGTCTTCTACGATGGGCATGAATGGCGCATGAGGATCCTTTTGCGCACAATAAGCTTCATAACAGCGATGACGACAAAAGAGAAACGCAATTTGCGAATTCCCAAAAGAAAGAAAGCTTTTAACCAACAGTCATCCTTTCATGCCATCACGCCAAGCTTATCTCTATCATGCAATTGTCACAGGCATGTGAAGGACAGCATTCGTCTATCTCTGATAGTCGCTTGTTGAATGACGACATTGCAACATTTTGAAGACCATGCCGACATTGATGCCATCGCGATAGTAGAGGGATGATTGAGAAGATGATTTCGTCGAAAACAACAAAGGACTATTTGTGAATTCGCCACGGAAGTCTATGGCTGCTTTTCGTTGCCTGAACCCGAAAGATTGAACCCTAAACGAAACCAGACTCTTCACTCTGCACCTGAGCACACGATCTGCAAGTATCGCGTTAGCCTTTCATTTTTTTCATTTGTATCAACAAGAATGTTAGAGAAACCTCCTCGTCTATAACGAAAATCAATATAAAGAGCTTCGGCTGCAGAAGTGACCTGTTTTAACGAGATTGAAGGTAAATGAAGGGATCGGCGTGGGAACCACCGTATCAAGAATATGTTGACTTACGAAAGCTATTTCAATCTAAGTGGCTCTCGAGGTTGGGGAGGAGTGACTTCGTCCGCTTCCACGGATGAAAAGGGGAGTATTTTCCCCTGCACATAATCTGTGAGGGGTGAGTGTTCCGCGGGATCGTTTAGTTAACGCACATATCCATGCCTCAAATTAATGTCTCCCTGATGCCCCCAATCCCGCCCCCCCAAAAAGATAGAAGTCACATAAAATAGGGGGCATGCAAAAGGTATTAAAATGCCGCATTTCTCAAGCTTCATACATTCATCTCTTCTTCAGACTCTTAACTCTTTCTTTTGCTCTTTTTGATTTATTCCACTACGAATCTTGACCTCTCTCTCCAACTACATCCACATACGGGACGACGAACTATTGGACAATGCGGCTCTTTCTACGATTATCTCTTCCTTGTTTTCAAGACTATCCACCCAAATCCCATTCTGCTGGATTTATATTCCTTGGCGTTATGCACTTCCCTTCCATCCTGTGCTCTGGTGCTTTCCGGCTTGTTTCTGCTTGTGGACCTGGGAATTAACCGGTTGAAGTCTTACGTATCTTAACTTGCCTGCCAGAAGTGCGCTCACCACGTATCTTTTGACGGTCCACTTGAGGTGCGTAGGACTTTTCAACTGGCGTGTTTCCAACGACCATCGATCATCTCTTCTTTATTGTCAAGACCATCCACGTTACCTCCGTTTTCCTTGGTCCACATTTCCTGCCGCGAAGCTTGCTCCATTCATCTTGTACTTTGGAACTCACTTTCGACACGCTTTGGGAAACCGCTGATTGAAGTCTTACGTATCTTGACTTTTTCCTATCATGTCTCGCTCTGAAACCCCTCCCTGGTCGGAACTCGAACCAAGGAGCTCCCGGTTGGCAGAGTGACTTGCTAGCCACTCTACACTGCATTTCCTTTCTTTGGCTTTGGCGCCAATCGCTGTTGTACTCTACCCATCGCTTCAAGGTTTATCGGTAATCAGAGAGAACCACGCATGTCTCCAAACAAGCCTTTTTGATATCAGAATGATATTTCTCCAATAAAGCATTCAAATTATAGCAGATCTTTCATAAATACGCTAACTCGCAACCCTGCACATGATTTCTCTATTACGTAGACCCAGGCAACGCCTTGTCATCCTTCACACCGTTGTCTATTGCAAAGTGCCCTTTATCTGAAACGCCAGTTATAAGATTATTTTTAGCTTTGTCGGATTGTCGCTTACTACCCACTTATATGCCAACTTACCAATTGATGATCATGCAAGAAAGTTTGGTTCCATATGGCGCGCAACGTAGCAGATCTTTTTTTCAACTCGTCTTATCCGCCTGGATAGTCATCAATATTTAAGAAGAAGAGGCGATTCGGCCATGATGAAGGACCTTTACGTCTGCAATCCACCGCAGATCAAAGAAAGCAAAATTGATGCTTGGGTAACGTAAGCTCAATATCCACGATTTTAGGCGTCCATATAAACATGCTGCTTCATGTTTAGCTATACGAACGAGGATGCCTTGAAAGTTTCGGTCTCAAGGCTTTTTATTCGGTCTCGCTGAAGACAGAGCTTCTAAATAGTTTGCCCTTTGATTCATAGGAACCTTCGGAAAACCGGCATGCTCATCCATATTATATATAGTCATGTTGTTTGATCGAGCCAGCTTCGTACTCGCTGTAAACCTAGACTATTGTCCGAGAGTCATGTCGTTTAGTGGGATGTCCTGTGTTACTTTTTACTTCTAGCGAATAAACTACCACTATGGGAAAAATAATTCTTGATTTTTGATTACATATTTCAAGACAAAGAGCAATGACCAATTTTCGACCATAAAATCTTCACTCAGAAGACAACCCTCAGTTCTCATTAGCTAACACTTCTTGACGTCATAATGAAATATACTCCTCTAAGCATCACGCGTCTCCTTGCTTGATCATACTCCCCTCAAGTTGTCGACTTGCCTTTTTTTGCCACCCAATAAAGCCAGCTCATTCAGGAGATATTTAGCCATCCCTTCCATACGGATAACCACCTCCGCGACTCCAAGGATGATGCAAGTGATCTTCGAAAATAGCTCGCGGGCAAGCTCCCTTCATTCGCAGTGTACGCGATGTTGTGCTCGCGCAAGTACCTCTGAGCGTCCATGAGGATCGCATATTCGTCTTTTGTAACAGATGCTCGTTTACGTTTGCTTTGGTCATCTTGAGTAGAATATGCTTAAGCAATGAGACGCGTGAAGCCTAGAGGACAATATTTTAACATAATGTCAGCAGCTTTAGACTAATGAGAACTTCGAGTTGTCTTCTGAGCGAACATTTTATGCACAAAACTGATCATTGCTTTTTGTCTTCAACTCTATCTGATTTATTCATTTTCGCTGCAGATTGGATATTCGTATATCCCAATATTCTCTGAATACTTCTTCCCAAGGCGACGCGCCTGTTAATTATAAATGACACAGAAAACGCCTTGGGAAGAATATTAGCAAGATACGCATTTATATTCAATTGCATTGAAAATGAACATGAACCCAATATTTTTTAATTAAATATCGGTCTGATGAAAAAATTTACATCCCTATTTTTCAATCTCAATTTTCTTGATTTTAGCCTTCAACAATACAACCTCTTTTTTGACTGCATAAACTTTAGCATACATTCTTTGCATGGTTACGCTTTTGAAATGTTTCGAGTAGTTTATAGCGAACTTCATATAGTTGCTAAACTACGGGTCACGAAAACAAGGCGAAAAGTGGGGCTTTAAATAGCAAAATTATGTTGTCCTGTCGTTCTGGTTTTTTTTCCAAACCATGTGGTATCTTCAGGCATTTGCTTGTGATTGTAGAATATGATGGTATCCTGTGCCATGCGTTGTCCAATATCACAGGGTTCAGCACAAAGCTTGCGGGAGTTCAGGCCTGTTGCTTGCCTCAGTAAAGAGTTGTGCGTCATCAAAAATGAATGAATGTTCATGACGATGAACATTTCGTTTGCAGACGTCACAGCTCTTTTGCGTTTGATGATTGTACGTTCATTTTACGACAATGGTACTTGTGTAAAGTGGCCGACACGCGTTTCAGAATCATTTTCATTAATAGTCACCACTGGATGACTATAAAAAAAGAACGTAAAACAGCAAAAGCTGATGAGCTTAAAAAAGGAATGTAGGTTTTTGACCGGAGTTTTATTTCTTGTATAGTGTATTACTGCAGCGGCTTCGGACATCAAGCCTCAAGACATAATATATTCAGAAAATATTCAAAAGCGCGAAAATATGAATTTTTCTCGAATATTATTCGTTTATCAGAATATTTTCCGAATATTCTTTTTCCAAGGTCAATGCCTGTTTTCAAACTTGCCACTTTATATTTTAAAACTACTTTTGGTAAAAAATGTGTCTGCCAATGAAGAATGATATTAGAACAGCTTATCTCCAAGAGGCTTTTTCATTTTAAACTTTCTTTCGGTTTTTCTAATAAGACAATGTTGGTGAGTAAAGGAAACTACGATATGTCCAAGGAAATGGGTAGCCTTTTACTTTTTGGAAATTTTCGATTGATAAATTAGCGGTAAATATGCCATTTCAGGGGAACTTCCTTCTGTCCCCGGAACGCGGTTATTAGCCATGCATGGTATCATATGACATGATCTTCCCATACCTAACTTTCTAGCATGTTTTAATTTCTTTCCATTTTCGTTGCATCGTTTTGGAAGTCTTTTCCCTTCTTTGGCGTATGAGCTTCGCACTTTTAATAAACAAACAATGGCCCACATGCGAGTGCGCTAGCCCATTTCAACTAAACTTTTTGGACATACTAAGCAATAGCGATTTCCTTGTTATCGTCCACTTTCAGCATAACGATTCAGACAGCAATAATAACATCTAGAAGTGGTCCTATGCAGACACGATCCACGTTTGCAGAATTTTCGCTATTTGCTGCTTCACAGTAGAATATCCCCATGTGCATCACGACCATCGCAAAAAGAACTAAACATCTTGCAGCCTTCCATTTCTTAAAGTTGCCACCGTATATTGGTTTTAGAGGTTGTTTTTTTCGTTCGTAGAGCAGGACAGAATAGAGCGAACAGGCATCGAACTAGGAGGTAATGCATGTTCTTTATTATTATGTCTTGAATAAAGCTGTGCGGCTGTCTACAGCTCATCATGGGTGAAGTCAAACTCAAACTCATCGTCGTCGTCATCTATTTCTCGGAACATTTCATCTGCCTTCTTCTCTTCCTCTGTCTTCTCTGGCGCAGCTTCCACCTTCACATCTGGTTGCTCGTCCAGCGAGGCGCCCACACCTTTGCGGATGATAGTCTCCACACGCCTTGTAAACGTATTGATGTCTTTCAGTGGGTAGCCGCTACGAATGGCAGTGGTTTCATACAGAACGGTCACGAGTTCCGTGACATCTTCATCCATCGTACCAGCTTTAGCGCGTTCAAGCAAAGTCTTGATGACAGGGTGATGAGGGTTAATCTCAAGCGTCTTCTTTTGAGACTTCATAAAGTTGAGCATTGCATCTCGTTCCTTGTGGTTCTGGCCCTGGGCTGCCATCAAGCGCTCCATGTGACCCGTCAGACCGAAATCAGCGGCGATAATGGCCATGGGCGACGTGGTAAGACGCTTGGATAGGACGACCTTATCGATATGATCCGCGAGGGTTGTCTTGAGCCAGTTTTGAAGGGGTTCAAACTTTGCATTAAGCTCCTTCAATTCGTTTTCCTCATCCTTTTCGTCACCGAACTTGAGATCACCCTTGGCAACGTTGACAAACATTTTGCCGTTGTAGCCAGGCATGCTCTGGATCAACATTTCGTCAATGGGATCCACAAGGTAAAGGACTTCGTAGCCACGGGCCAAAAGTCTTTCCAAGAAGGGTGATTGCTCCACCTCTTGTACAGACATACCAGCTAAGTAAAAGATGGACTTTTGGTTACCCTTCATGCGGCTGATGTAGCTATCCAGACTGACGCCAGGCAGGCTCGAATCATAGGAAGACGGGAATCGCAAAAGCGTAGCCAATTTCTTTCGGTGCGTGTTGGATTCAATCGTGCCATATTTCAGTGCACTGCCGTACTCTTTGAAGAATTTGCCGTACTTCTCTTCGTCTTGCTTTGCCAGTTGGCTAAACATATCGAGAGCCTTCTTCACTAGGTTCTTGGAAATCGTTTTAAGGGCACGGTGTTTCTGTAGCGTCTCGCGCGACACGTTCAATGGAAGATCGTCAGCATCCACGATGCCTTTCAAGAACGACAGCCACTTGGGAAGGAATTCGTATTCGTCCGTGATAAAGACCCGTTTGACAAACAATCTAATGTTGCGAGCTTTCTCGGCCAAGTTTTGGAAGAAGTTGGGATCGACACGAGGAGGAATGTACAGGATGGTGCGGAATTCCACATCGCCTTCACCTTTGTAGTGCGTGTAGCTCAAGGGTGTTCCGTGAGGATCCTTGGCAATGGCGCGATAGAATTCAACGTATTCTTCCTCTGAGATATCTTTGCTGTTTCTCATCCAGATGGGCTTTTGAGTATTAACGCGTTCCCACTCAAAGACGGTTCTGGTTTCTGGCTCTTTAGTTTCTTCATCTTCAATACTCTCTTCCTCGATCTCTTCTTCAACACTCTCCTTCTCTTCTTTGACAGTTTCTTCATGGGAAGTCCAGAGATAGATCGGGAAGTTGATGAACTCAGAGTACTTGCTAACCAGTTCTTTGAGAGTGTTTTGATCCAAGAATTCCAGGGCATCATCCTTAAGGTGCAAAGTGATCTGAGTGCCACGACCAAGCGTGTTTCCACGAGGGTCTTTTGCAATCACAAAGTCGTCAACAGCCTGGCTAGACCATATGTACTGGTCAGGATCATCATTGGACTTGGACGCAACGGTGACCTTGTCAGCAACCAAGAAAACAGAGTAGAATCCAACGCCAAATTGACCAATCTGCGTCACGTCGTCCTTATTCTTTTCGAGCTTTGCAAGAAACTCGGATGTACCAGACTTGGCGATTGTACCCAAGTTTTGCTTAAGCTGCTCGCGGGTCATGCCAATACCGGTGTCCGTGATAATAAGCGAGTTCGTCTCTGGATCGGCTGCAATCGATATGCTCAGCTCAGGATTGCTAGCCAGGGCGGATGGATCCGTCAACGCCAAAAAGCGAATCTTGTCCAGCGCATCCGATGCATTCGATATAAGCTCCCGTAAAAAGATCTCTCGCGATTTGTATAGAGAATTGATGATCAGGGACATTAAGCGGGATATCTCAGTCTGAAGGTTGGGGTGGAGTCAGCATAACCAACCCATAAGCGTCAAGAAGTTCCTGAACTGACCTGGAACGTAAACTTTTCAGTATTCTCAAGTTGCTCGACTTGATCGGGCATCAAGCCTTGGGTCCGTGAATCGTGATCAGCTTCAAATACAGCCTGCTGTTCCACCGCATTGACATTGCTTGCCAGTGAACCCAGCAAAATAAAGAACAGTACGGCTATCAAGGGCCGAAACCGTGACGCTTTCATAACGCAAAGACCAGAAGGTGGTTACGACAATGGTAGACAGAGGGAAAAGCAAGAGTTATGCGTCGCTTGATTTATGTACCTTTTCCGGTTTGACAGTTGTCGCGCTTTCATTGGGCGCCCAATGAGAAAGGTCGCACAGTGCATCCTGAATGTTCTAAAGAACTTCCATGGAAAATCCGAGCGTAAAATGGCGTGTATGTCGTCAATCACTTTCCAGCCAGCCAACAATGGATCGGTCACGGGATTTAACGGTTAATCCAAATGTACAGATACTATCGCATTTATTGGCGTGCGTGCGTATGTACAGCCGACAATTTTTTGAGAAAATTAGTGCTATGGTGGCGCAATCTTGGAGCACAATGCGTTCTAACTATGCATGTGAGAAAGCCCGTATGTCGCTCGGTTTGATCACGGTATTCCCATATCAGTAGCCATCCTTATATGAAGGTTGGGAACACTTGTTAAAAAGATGATCAATGACCTTTTTCCCCTCATAACTGAATTGTGACAGTAGCTTTGACTTTACAAACGGATCAAGTCGTTCTGCGCGTTGTGCTAACCGCAGCACGTATATTCGACAGGAGTCTGTTTTTCTCTTGAAAAAACATGTCCACTGCCTGCCCAGTTTCTGCTGTACGTGTCGCCAAGTTTCTGGCAGGTGCCTGACCAGCGGCAGCGTCAGTTGACGATCCAGTTATGCTCAGTAGACCAGCAGCCCGAGCGTGATTCTCCAAGTTTTGCAAAGCTGTCATGAACTGCTCGTAGTCAGCTATTTAGATGCCGATCGTCAACTTTCTGCTGCCATTGGTGTTGTTAAGACTGCATCATTTACCCTGTGCTGCACTCTCATCGTATGGGATCCATGCTGCTTTTTCACTGTAGCCGTCATTAGTCAACATAGTGTGCATCCTCACTGAACAAAAGCTCGTACATTTTGTCAAAGAAATTCTGGCCCTTTTTCTCAATTTCGGTTAGCAACGAAATTAAGGTGATAAAAGCTAAGCGATATTCTTGTGTTGCTTTAGACGTCATATTCGTGGAAGAGATATCCAGTTTCCCTTTGGGGCGGGGCCTTTGTGTGCAAGTGACTCGGTTTCCGAGTTTCCTACTCTTTGAAGCGCAAACCTCGCCAAATTCTCCACAATAGCTAATCGACAATGCCGCCCAAACGAAAGATGGAATCAAACAATACCAGTAACAAACGAGCGAATGTCGCCCCAAAAGCTGCACGTAAAAACACGAGCAAAGCGAGGTAATTGCAGAACGACAATGTGAAGCTGGCTAATCCTACTCATCGAGCAAGTTCCCCATTACACGCCAACTGCTTCTTCCATTATTGTTGCGTTTATTTAAAAGTCTGCGCTCTCCCTCTACAACGGACGCTGTGAGTCTCTTTCTTTGCTATGGTTTCTAAGTAAAGGCTCTAGGACATATTAACATTTGTGTAACACTTAAAGGGCAATCGGATCAAAAAGTTCTGCGAAAGCTGGTTCGATCAATATAAAGACGCGGACGATCCAAACATCATCTCGCCTGAAGGATGCGAGGCTTTCTTTAAAGACATTGATGTGTCGCTTGACAGCGTAAGCTTCCATCCAGTTTTGCAGGCTTCACTAAAGATCTAAAGGCGAACCCTTAGATCTTTCCTATCCTTATCGGTTGGAAACTTAACGCGAGTCGTATGGGTACGTTGGATGTTACAATTTCGTATTGCGTTATTCTTACCGTTACTGTAGGATATTTTACAAGAGAAGAGTGGATGAATGGGATGGTCGCCCTTGGGTAAGAGCAACAAAACATGGTCTATTCTGTTAACCAATATTGACCAACTACAACAGCATAGATTCGCATGAAAAGATGAAGCAAACGTTAGAAAGGCTAGAAAAGGAAATCCAGAATGAGGAAGTCTTCAAGAAATTATATTTATACACTTTCGGTTATGCGAAGACGGCGGGACAGAAAAGCATGGATGTCGACGTAAGCCTGGATTTAGTGTTGTAGCTCATTGCCAAATTCTGATCGTTGCGGTATGCTTGTACATGCCAGGTGGCCATTGCGCTCTGGCAAGTAATGCTGGATGAATCCCGTTACCCGCATATTTCGCACTTTATTTCTTTCCTTCAGGTAAAATAGCGGCCTCTCTTTCTGCATGCTGATCCATCTAACGTTTGTCTCCCATCCAGGAGCAAAAACCAGTCAAAATCATCAACAAAGGTACAGTATTATTTAGGAAAAGTGAGGTATATGAAATCCCTTACATGCACTGCACGGCACTGTAGATCAATGGTCCAGTTTATTAGACTTCTGTCGTTCAGTGCCAACTGACTTGTCTAACTATGATAGCACCTCTTCTTGTGAGTATCTTTTGCTTGCTGACTGCACGCATCCCATTGAACTGGGTTATCTAGGGCCCGTGTTGTTTGACGACTATGTGGAATGGAGATTAAAACAGACACAATAACACGACAACTACAGCCTGGATCATTTAAATACGATACAACATCCCAAAGTCATGGCAGACTCTCGCAACTTCCATGCGCATATGTACAGTAATACCACTTATGTTGCATAGTAACGATCAATTTGTCTTCGTTGCACCAACCGGAAACCGTGTTTGGTGCTAATAGAGGTTTATCCCTACAAATTTGCACAAGGGAAATGTACAGCTTGCATAAAGAATATCTAAAATTTGCAAGAGGTTGGAATGGGAATGAGGGAAAAGCAACTTTTGTTGGCGCTGTTGTCACTCCTGGTAGACTTTCATCTTACCAAGCCTGGGGTCATCCGTCAACATTTTTTACCCACGTGAGCTTCAGGTGTCTTCAGCTTCTCATTTCATTGGGCATCAACTTCATCTTCCGAAAGCTGAAAAATTTCAGGTTGAGCCCCTGCGACCCGCCCCAAAAGCTTGGTATGCCCTTTCTCATTCAAACCGACCATGATTGGAACCCTTCCGAATCTGCCAATGTCGACTTCTTTAGCATTGTGTCAAAAGTTATACAAATTATCTTGCGGTCTCGGCTAGGATCAAATTATGAATGTCCTGAAGATCACAAGAGTAATGGGGCATGCTGCTTTGCAATGACCAGAGTGTTGCCAGCTACTGTGAAGAGAGGAGTTTCTATGGTGAACGTCGATATAGCGGAAAAGGATGGATCCAAAGGGCTGTTAGAACATTGGTCAATCTCGCTTGACCCGGCTTTCTCTTCAGAACGTGGAAGCGATAGTGTAGACACGACCGAAGTGATCCTGTTATTCCAAGCAGTATATTCCTACACTCGTCTAATGCCGGTTCATGCTCTGCTATCCAATGAAACACTGTCGAAGCATGACCTGGGTGTATCAGTGTCTTTATCGAACGAATATTTGGAGACTTGTCAACGCTGTCAGTCCATTAATCCATTTCCTGCTTCCGATTTTGCACCCAACAGCAGGCTGTCGACGCACTATTTTCAGCCAGCCCATATTGATACATCTGGTCGTATTGAAATCAAAGTGGTTTACCGCGAAAGCGAGGAATTGCCAGTCGACAAGCTGCAGTATCAATTCGACAAGCGGTTAAGCATGCTTGACTCTCCTGCGCCTTCAATTCACCCTCCAATCCACGATCATCACCCGTTTCACATTTCCCAGCAGTGCTTGTCACCTACACCTGTCATCTCTATGCGTCGGCTTTCACGACTATCCCTTTCAGCCATGGAACTTGATGAGGACGCAGCAAACAATGAGCACACAGCTGACCTCGAAGAGCATGGTTCGACTCTCGCCCTACCAATACCATCACCCCGAATGCAATATACCCATCATCATCCCAACCGTTTCCCCGTATCCTATTCAACATCCCCTTCGTCTTCGTTACGAAATTCTTTTCTGGCACATCGCCTGCACCAAAGAAGTATTCAGGAGTTATCACGTCGAGGTTCGCTAGGTGGCGGCGGCAACAACAACGAGCAACACCACTATGGCAGTCTGGTTGGCAGTTATGAGGAGTCACTTTTGAGCGGAAGAATGTCAACCATGCCATCCAAGCCTATTATGTTTCAAGCACAGATAGGCGTTCTTGGCCGGGACTGCAAGCCTTCCCTCAAATGCCCACCTCACCTAACACTGGTATTTCCGGCCTTCTTTTACGATCTTCAGGATGACGATCTGCCTACTCCATACGTGGGAACCATTGATCTATCGTCAGTCAGTCCTGGATATCGATTACCGCCCAAAGGACAATTACAGATCGTCATCAAAAACCCAAACAAAACCGCCGTCAAACTATTCTTGATTCCTTATGATGTAACTGACATGCCGCGAAGTACCAAGACCTTTCTGCGCCAAAAGTCCTATTTTGAGTCCCCCGTCCGCCGGAACAATGCACTTCGGTGTGCGGTGCATGTCCACTTGTGCCGAACGGATCGCAAACGCGTTTACTTATACAAGAATATTCGCGTTGTTTTTGCAAATCGTGTCGAGGATGCTCGAGAAAGGCTCAAGGTTATCTGTGAGGGGCCAAAAGAACCAGTCTATGTGCCCTTGACACAAGCCGACCTGGATCTGATCGACAAGAAGTCGGACCAGTAGCTTATTCTGTATACTTTTTTGTGCCTGGGAGATGTAAATAGAAGTAATTCAACAAGGTACTCCAGGATTGACCGAAGATCGTTTATCACTGTACGTGAAGTCACCAAAGTATCGCTTAGCTCCATGAATTGGGTACTATAGTCACGACAGATGCTATAAGCAGGCTTAGGGTAACCAGCAGGACGCGCTTCTGGTCGGATGAAACTGCGCGTGAGATAGAAGTCGTACATAACAATTTGCATCCTGAATAAACCATTGCTTGGCGAACCACCCAGAGTTCTGTACCACACATTGACCGCAACGTGGCACTTTATGCGTGGCCCTTTTCTCCAGAGAAGCCTATTTTTCCCCTTAAAGATAAAAATGCAATAAAACCAGCAATCATGCTTTAGTAACAACTTTCTATTCAAGTTACGAACCCTCGAAGAAATCCGAAACAGCAATGCTTGGTAGGCTTGTCAAAAACCGTGCCTGTTCCACTGTTGTCACACACGCAAATTGATTCCCGCTTCCTTTCCTTTTGTTTCGGACCAGCAACGACGACGGGAGGGATGAACCCGAATCACATGTATAACAGTCCGTCATCTCCACCTCCTGGTATTGGTGCCCGAGGTCCACCAATTCATCCGCCATCGCGAGGCCCTTCGCCTTATCCACCGCAACAAGCATCACCATCTGCACCCAATCAGCCCTCGACCTTGTCATCGCCCGTTATGCAACCTGGCAGTCTATCCGCCTCCCCCGCTGGTATCGCGCCGCCTCCAGAACGACGAGGAGGAAGAAGGCATTATCCTACCTATACTGTGGATCCGTCCATCTCTTCGACACCCGTACCGCAACCGATAGGTCAGGCCGCCACCGGAGGCTATGGCGGCCTTGTGAACGGTATCGCCAATCTGAATATTAACAAACCTCTGCCGCCCATGCGAGAGGATCTTGCTCTCGTTGGCCAGCCGCCACCCATTCAGGACTTGAACCTGCCACCACCGAGACCTGTTATTCCACAGAATGTATGCACACGCGGGCATGCTTACTCTACCAAACAAAGAAAAAAGGGAATGTCTTGTTAACAACTTGTTTCTTTCTGTAGATAGCCGTTACCCAGTCTCCCGCAGCCCAATGTCATCCGATCTTTAAGCGGTGTACCTTGAATGCCGTACCAAACACGCCCTCTCTACTGAAGAAATCCAAACTTCCATTGGCTCTACTGATAGAGCCTTATCCTTCATCGACAAAAAATGATAATGACGAGGTATATCAGGCAAGGACCAGAGCAGCTAATACGAAAGCGATTGGAAACTTATTGCCTCCCTTGGGTTCTAGTTGAACGTGCCTGTGGTCACGGATACCGTAGTGGCTCGGTGTACACGGTGCAAGACATACATTAATCCATTTGTGCAATTTACCCAAGGCGCATTAAAGTGGCGATGCAATATGTGTGGATTAGAGAACGATGGTAATACATAAGAACCGTGGGCGTCGAATATGAACGAGATTTTTGATGGCGTATGTCTTTGTTTCTTAGTACCTACGGCGTTCGATTGGGACGTGACTAACCAACAGCATGCCGATCGGTGGCTCCGACCTGAACTGAACTATGGTTGTGTAGATTTTGTTGCATCGGCTGAATACATGGTCCGACCTCCACAGCCGCCAGCCTACGTGTTTGTGATCGATACGTCGTTTCAGGCAGTTCAGTCGGGTATGATCCCAGTCGTTGCCGAGGCCATATCGAACTCGCTCGAAAACATCCCCAACGAGGATGGCCGAACCAAGGTCGCTGTTATAACTGTCGACAGCGCAGTGGGCTTTTACAAACTCTCTGGAGGAGAACCTGAAATGCTGGTGGTTGGTGACTTGAGTGACATTTACCTGCCACGTGCACCCAGTGATCTGTTGGTGGATCTCGCTGACGCCAAGGGTTTGGTGAAAGATCTACTAGAAAGAACGAAAACGATGCACAATGCAACACACGCTGCAACAAATTGCCTGGGAACAGCATTACAGGCAGCCCGAAAGTTACTGGTAAACTGATCCTTGCTCTCCTGTATCATCTCTTTGCTTGATATACTCATTTTATGCTGGGCTTTTTTTTTCACCGCGCCAGGCATCAACAGGCGGTAAGATTGTCTGTTTCCAGGCTAGCTTGCCAAGTGTGGGAGACGGTGCTTCACGTCCCAAGGAGGAGAGTAAAGCGGTGACGGAGACAACCCTTATGACGCCTTCGAGTTCCTTTTACAGGACATTTGCAACGGAATGCGCAAAATCTCAAGTTTGTGCTGATATGTTTGTAATCGGTGGCGGTCACTTTGCGGATGTAGCTACATTAAGTGGGTAAAAATAACCATCTCACAAATTTCACGTTTCCAATCTTACAGGCGACTTCTTTCTTTGTTGCCTTTTCTAGACATCATACCACGATTTACGGGCGGTCAGACGCACTTTTATCCCAGCTTTGGTCCACACGATCAAGCAAAAATGAAGCATGAAATACAAGCTCTATTGAGCGAGAGGATAGGCCTGGAAGCTGTAATGCGCACGCGATGTTCTCCTGGCTTGATTTGTAAGGCTTTCCATGGCAATTGCACAACGCGTGTACCAGATATCATGGCATTACCCAACGTACCTCAGGATCAGTCATACTGTGTCGAACTTGAGCTGGAAGAGGAAATCCAGTCACCATACGTTTATTTCCAGACGGCTTTATTATATACCACCTGTTTTGGTGAACGACGTATCAGGGTAATCAATTTGTGTATACCTGTTGCAAGAAGTCTCCCAGAAGTATTCTCGGCTGCTGACCAAGTTGCAATTGCCCGCACCATTTGCCATCAAGGTAGCGATCGGATTCGACTATAGCCCTATCTGCTATATTAATTTTGGGTTTTGCGTGTTTTAGCTATCGACAAGGCGGTTACCAGCAAGCTCAAGGACGCTCGTGAACTGATGGTTAAGCATATAACTAATATATGTACTGCATACGACCGTGAAGTCATTGGCTCTGTAGCATCGGGAGCATCGCGTCTATCTTTGGCGCGTAATCTGGCGTTACTGCCCCTGTTAATACTCAGTATTTTCAAGACAGTATGTACAAAAGGAAAAAATTATCGAATGAAAAGTAACGTATTTACTCCCTGTAGGATACATTTAATGACGCCAACACCATCCCTATGGATTTCCGAGCACACAGCACAGTTCTTTTACGGACCGTTCCCACTAGTGTTTGGGTAGATCTTGTCTGTCCCAAGTTTTATTGCCTGCATAATATGCCACAGGAGGTTTGTAATAAGGGGTATTGCATATAATTTGTGGCACAAAATTAAAGATCACCATGGCAGGCCGGAATTCCAGACCCACAGACAGGACGATGTACTTTACCGCCACGTCTCAATTTAACAAGCGAAAAATTAGAACGCCACGGTTGCTATCTCATTCACGACGGTGACAGAATCTACATATGGATTGGCAAGGATGCGGTCCCAGCTTTATGCATGGATCTCATAAGGGTCCCTAATATATCGCAAGTACAATCGTGTCAGGTAAATGCAAAAAAGGCATTAACAAGATTTTTCCTTGGTTCGAATATTCAACTGCCTGCTGTTTACAGGTCGGTAATCTACCTCTACTTCAGAATCCATTCTCTCAACGTGTATCATCTATCATTGCTCAACTGAGAGGTGACCGACGCGGGAGCTACTATCCATCTGTTTATGTTGTCAAGGAGGACGGAGACCCTATGCTCCGTGCACTATTCCTTTCTCGGCTCGTGGAAGATCGTATGCCACACGGCCCTACAGCAGCTGGTGCAAATCAGCAGCAAGTCAGCTCTGGGATGAGTTACTTCCAATGGCTAGGCTTTATAAGGGCCAAATGTCAATAATATTTCTCTGTTGCATTTATTTTGATAGAACACTAAAATTTTCACTGCATATGACGAATAAAAAAGCAAAAGTAATGTGGATACATGATTCAAGTCACAGCGAATCTGTGATTAAGTCGTGAACTATGCATTATGTCATAAAAACCACAAAGCGCGAATATAGTGCTTAGAAAAGATGCTGTATATCTAGCAGTTGCCGCAAGAAGAAGAAATTTCGTTCATTGCTGTGCTACAACGTTGAAGCTAGACTGCGCTGTTTAAAGGTGCATTTCAGGGGCTAACGAAAATATTTGACAGATGCTAGCTTTGTGTTACCCGAGACCAGTACCCCTATTTTCCACTCTCTATATATAAAATATTTGTCAAATACGGAACTCTGTTCAGCAAAATTTGACAAGTGGCTTTGCACGTTTCGGTCACAGTTGATGTTGGCATACATGACAACAAACTACATTTAACACTGCTTTCTGGCGACAGAACGTTGCCGTGGTATTTAGCAAGTATCACTATGCATTTTCTGGAAGGTCTATACCAATAATCACGCTTTGAATCGACTAGCGCTTTATAGCCGAACCTATTCGTTCGAGGAACGACAAAGCGCAGTACAAATAACCGTTTCCATAAAGCCGATAAACATTGCTTATGCCTCGCGCTTTTGTGTATCAAATCGTCATGTGATAAAGATCAAGCGCTGCTATTATTTCTTCTTGACATCTATAGGTACACCAATAAAATACACCGTGCGAAAATAAGTGAAGGAACGTGAAACATGGAAAGTATGAGGAAAAAGGAAGTTGATTAACCCTGATAGAGGTGATCTTCCTTCCAACTTGTATAAAAGCTTTTAAACAGCATTTTACCGGAGCCATTTAAGCTCGCTAATATGAATTCTCGTACAGCTTCGTTGCAAAGATCCATCAGTTCGTACAAACCAGGAAGCAGAGCAGCTTTCAGGGATGGCTTGGATATGCTTAAACCAGGAGTCGATTGTATCGTAAAATACTCGATGAGGATGTAAGGCGCGTGTCTTGATATCGTTTTCGTCACAAGGGCGGCATTCGGATCCGACCGATAGGTGTTGGTTTTTGCAGGAATGGTGGTGAAAGTTCGGCAGAGCTCATCCGCAGCGCTTGTGTTAAGAGGTGCAAACTGGAAAAACAAGGGCCATGCTTGAGACATCTGTTTCTTGGCGTCATCCTGCTTTTTACTGTGACTTGTAGCAAGATGCGAAGAACGGAAACAGTGCAGAAGAGCTTGCATAATCCCGGTGATACTGGGCATGAGATTGACAATGGAGCGCCGGTGATGAAGTAGCAGGTTTTGAAGAATCTGACAAATGATATTGAACAGATCCTGTACAACTGTCCGGTCGGTAGGCTGGAAGCGTTCAGGCGCAGAGGGGCTGGCTGCTTGTAGCAAACAGGAAATAATCACAGAAGCTTCAAGAGCACGGAAGCTGAAAGCCTTTTTACCTTCGAAGTTAGGCAACGTTTCCTACAATTACAATTCAGTAATTACGTACCTGCTCGTAGCTTGTCAAAAGCTTCAGAAATTCCATCGTCTTATGCAGGCATTTTAACGATTTAGACACATTAGCAGTAATTGAAACCCTTTGAACCAAGATGGGCAACCAATCACGTAACCAGGGTCTTTGATCTATTATTTCTTATTAGCAGCCAGAAAAAACCCCTGGAGTTGAATCAAAATGCGCTTACCTCTTCCCATGTGACGGATGGTATATGTCAAGAGCGTCAAAGACGCGCACCTCATTTGATCATCTTCCGTTTTAATATATCGATTTGAAAGTTCTATGAAGCCTTGCATGATCACGTCGACCTGTTCTTGTTCAAGTGTTGTGACCCAAGTAGAGAACGGTCTGCAAATAGCTTCGCAATATGATTCATATCCTGTTAAACGTGTAAGTAAGCTTCTTTTATAATTGGGACACGTTTTCCAAAAACGTTACCTGTACTTGTAAGTATCGAATATACAAACCAAACGACCGCAAAGACGCGCTCAGTGATATATACGGATTTATGTTGCGAGAGCGCTGTACAGAGTGATTGTACGAATGCAGTGATTAATTCTACTATATCCGAGTTGATGCTGTTCGATCGCGTTGTCAGTTGCAGATATCGAGTAATAGGCGACGCCAATGAGACGAGATTTTCTGACAGCCGAGTAGAGTCGACAGCTGATTTCAGACTTAGTAAGAAGTCTAAAGCTTTTTTGACTTTGTATAACGAACCTTTGTCTGCGGCGGATCCCAAGAGCTGTGCATGTTGCAGCAGTAAAGACGCTACAGTTAGCACTTGGCTTTGGCTGTCCAGGGAAGGTATTTTGCTCATATCGTCTACGTCTTTCTCCTTCATCAGAGATCCGAATTTCTCCAATGAATCCAACATAATTGTTGACAGCTCAAACAATGAATCTGTCAAAAATAAACTGTTCTCCACGGAAGAAGACTTGGGTTGCCTATAGCATATATCAGTTATATAATCACTTACAACGCTGATGCGCGCGTTCTTACTTTAAACCTTTGCGGCTCATATACTCGTTGCTCACTTCCAAAATGTCAATTATCCATAGCATCGCATTCGGTTTGGCGGCGGTTACAAGCTTCATGCGATACTCCCACGTTCGTTTAAAGTAGGCTCTTGGCACTTCATCTTGCCCTGCGTCCCTTGTACATGCCTCCGTTATCACAAAGCTATTGCAAGAACGTTAACACCTAAAAGAAAAACAATATTTGCACACTTTGAATTTTACCGTAGAACTTGCTGGTCGAGTTCTCGCGTCACGGCCTCCAAGGCGCCAGCGGCACCATGACCTTCGAATGAACTGAGCGAATGAAGGAGTAAAGAAAGTATATCTGGATTTGTTGCCTATTTATTAGTCAGTTAGGCGGGTGATCAATGCAGGTACGTGTTATATATTACCAGTATGCCTAAGCTTTGCCTCTGAGCAATGAACCTTAGCAAAAGACTGCGACATAGAAGTAACACCCGGATACGCCGCTCGGCTTCCGTATGTGTGTGCGAAGAGGCCCAGATATCGATCAGTACAAGGGCGGTCATCAATTGTTGTCCTTGCATCTTCGAGTAATATTCCGTAGGGAACAGCAGCAACAAATAAATAATCTTTTCCAGACTGGACAGCTCATGATTGCAAGCATTGGTGCTGCCTGGAGACTTTAATAAGGATTTTGCCAGACTTTGCAGACGTGTCGAAACCACATTTGGATGCGCCTTCGTAGTCAAAATGTCCACGATACTCTTGGCGACTACCTGGACCTCTTCTGGCTCGTCAGCGTCCACTCGAGCATCAAACAACTCTGAAAGGATTCCAAGAGTGGCGCCTATGCTATGATCTATGAACGAACGTTAGCAAAAGCTGCTAAATCATCAGTATACAAAATACCTTTGAAGCATTTAGCTTCATAAAAGTTAGCCGACCGTAGTAATAGGGCGTCAAGGGATTTCCAAGTCCAGCCCGTGGATATCGTATGTTCATCACCATCATATAGTAATCCCCTCATCACTGCTGACACGTATTTCTTGCTGTATTCTGTATTCTCCAAGCGGCTGAATCTGTGTATGAGACAGATTGATACTGAGGTGTCCCGCGTACAAAAACTTACCACATCACGCCAAACCATTCATCCGTCACCAGCTTCCAGCAAGCAAGCGCAGCTGCAGCGTCTTTATGAACATCGAGAAGCGACCCACTCCATACAGATGCCTTTTCCATTTGACACGCAAATATGAAGTCGAGTATATTGTGCACAGACTCCATCAATGGGCATATGGCGGCGTCAGGATCTCGCAAGCATACATGATATATATGCTGAAGGATAGCATTGGCCTGGGGATGCTGTCAGAAACATGACCATTTACTGGTTCCATAAGCTGTTGAGACACTCACACTTAAAACTGAAGCTATACGGTTTGCGCGTCCATCTTTCTTTGTGTTTTCCAAAAACATAGTTTGGAATATTCTAGCTAATTGTTCATGTGTTCCCGGATCCAATTCACTCCAATAGACATCGGGTAGGCTGTCCACAAGTGCCATGTGTATCTGGAGTGCTGGTATCCGCTTTCCTTCGATGTCATCTGGTTGATTTAGACTAGGATAAACGAAGTTTCGAAATAAAGACGATGTATGTTCTTTAAAAATAGGTTTCTGCTGTTGGTTGATTTTGAGCGCACGAATAAACTGCGCAAAAAGAGTGGCCACAGTTCTCGCGACCGATGAGGCCCTTGGCCGAGCAGAGCGGCTTTTTTTCTTCTGCTTTTTAACGATCGGCGCCTCCTCCCTAGTCGAGCAAAGCTCATTTGAGAAGCGTTCGAACATCTCTGTTGCCAGTGCGCCACGAGCCTGTTTGTCAATCAGCGCCGAAAATCTAATACACTTGCCGTCAGTCGACGTCCAAAAGACTGATACGTGACACTTACTCGTCCAGAAATTCTTGGCTGAAAATTGGTTTAGAGAGCAAACTGTAGACGTCTTGAAACGCGACGTTATGGAGGGCAGACAACAAGTCCCCGATAAAGCCATCCAGCTGTCGCGACGCTGCATGTACACGCAATGTTGAGACTGCGAGTTCACGGCATGCAGCTTCAGCACCTTCGGTCGGCTAACGCCCAGCCTTTTTGAGTAAAAACGAAAACCAGTTGTGGCAGGAATCAAGGCTTGCTTACGTTTAACATATATGGCCACAGGGACGACATACGTCCTTCAATAAGCGCGATATCTATCTGTAACAGAATATTTGCCAAGCGTAATGCCGCTGCTTGGCTATAATCTGGAGTACCATTTAAGTCAGCAATTGTAGTGAGCTAAGAGATTCCAATGCCTCACCATTCTGATTGGACAGATACGATGGTAGTTTCTCTGCGATACTGTCCAAAAATTCACGGTGGGACTTCGTTGTGTCGCTATTTTGCATATGGTAAACGTTAAGCTGCACGAGCTGATCTAAAAGATCGCACAAGGTCTCCAGATAAAGTCTCGGGCTGCGTACTTTTTCTAAAACCGTATGCGCTTCAATGAAAAACTTGAATTCTACGGCCCGCGTCATTTCTTGTCCAGAAGCACTTCCCCTTTTGCCGCGAAAAGCTGTAACGAATTGCCGGAACAAAATAGGAATGGCGTCGAGTACATCTTTCCACTCCTCCTCATTATCTGAACTCTGCAAGATAGCAGACATTTCCTCAAATAGTTTGGAAACATAGTTTGCCTGTCCTGCTGTAGTATCTTTAAGAATCGCAGTGTACTCCATAATGTTGTCAGCGTGAAATAATCCATGTCGCAGAATGTCGTTGAAATGTCCATAGAGCCGCTGGCAATGACTCGAACTATCCTTTGCCGCCAATCGTCGCATCGAAAGTAACTTCCCAAACGACTTTCCAACGATCATTGTGAAACTCTATACAAGAACAAGGAACCAGTCAATCACCATAGTAACTTAACTTGTCGTCGTCATTATACTGACTCTCTTTTGACTTGCTGCCTGGATCAACTGGGTATCGAATCGCTTTGATATTAAATTTGCTACGCTCACTAACGCGTCAAAAGCCGGTCGTTCCTCAGGCTGTTGCTGCTCCATCAACTCTGCTTGTTTTAAAAACGCATCCATCATTTTGTCTACGGCCATAGCAGTATGCTCGATCCTTGGCCGGTAAGACAGTGCATAGTGTTCGGAAAACAAAGACTCCAGACAGGACTGCACTCTCAGCAAGATTTCAGTCCGTTTATCGGCGCTCAGGGCATCGTGCATATGTTGGAATACAGCCGAGACTGCAGAGATTATGGGGACTCGAATACTCGGTGGTGACTTTTGTGTGCTAACTGCTCGTTCTGCGTAGTGCTTCAAGAGCTGATCAAAGAGTTCCCAGTATGCGATTTGCAATGCTGCAATATCTGAGAGCCTAAAAATAGCCCCGTCAATGGCCTGAGCGAAGGCGCATTAAAGCAAAAAACAAAACCGATAGCTTACTTGTTCGTCTTTGTCATTGTCAATGCACCGCATAGCCAATCGAGCAAAAAATCGTCCTTATTGGGGAAAAACAATTGAACGTTACGCCATGCTTCCGTTGCCGTCACGATGCGTTGTTCCGTCGACAGCCCAGCACCCTTGAGTGCCTTTGCGATCTGCTCGGAAGACATGCGATCAGCCATTATTGATGCATAGATCCTCTGGCAGTGAAAAAAATTTCAGGTTCCAGGCCGGTTCTCAATCTGTCGTCACACAGACTCCAGAATGAAAATTGCATATCAGAGAGACTGGATTCCTATAAACGAGGATCACAATTCTTGCTCTCCCTTGCGTTCGTACATGTTGAACAAGAAAATCGCACACGAAAACACCTCCTTGCCAAGCTGCATCTTGTAGCTGAAATGACGAAATTAGTTAGGTGCAAAGTAGACCTGCGTGTTATGACAGATGAGCACGGTATCTGCTACGACATGCTGAATATTGAGTTTTTCAAGACGACTACTATCAAATTGCCGGTATAAGCGACATTCTGCAAAGGGTCTGGGCGACCGAAAATGTATACTAGTGTCTGACTGCAAATTAGGCATATTTGCAAGAGACGAAAGGAACAGCACTTTGACTGAGGCTGACAGGCTAAATGCCAAGGTCATTGAAGGAACATGTACTATGTTGAATTTACTACATAGTGGATGTTTTAAGCTAATTCCGGTTCCCGGTGGTGCGCCATCAAGGAAATAAACGAACTGAAACGGCAGCGCTGGCAGTCGCGGGTAATGGTATCTACAGAACCATGAACAGCAACTAAAGAAGCTAAAGATCAAAAACGAGAAGCCGCTGCGACCCAAGATCATGAAAAAACCAAAAAAGAACCACGTCAGTGACACGAGTATGACGGAGAGAGTGCCAAAAACCGGCTTAAGATGGATATCGATATATGCCGCAGTCTTTTGGTCCTGGGACCTGGGAGGACTTCGCCGAGGTCGTCTCACGGTGGCAGTTCAGGGGGTTGGCGGAGTCGTTGGAAGAACCGAATGAGGACAGGTCTGACTACAAGATCAATGAAGGAACGAACGAAAGTAAGTATGTTCTCGACTTCGGTCGCACCGACTATATGGGAGTCACTCTGTCTACAACGGTTCCCCTGACCATCGTTAGTTGGGTCTGCATATACAGGGGACAGAACGCCGAGGAGACCCGACTACTGACGCTTGAGGACAGCAAGATTCCGAGAACACGCGCAACCTCTTCCAGGCGGCTCATAAGGGAGTTCTCCAAAAGAACTTGTCGGCAAGACCCAGAAGAAAACGACTGGGCTTGAACAGAAAGTTTCCGCTGGAAAGACGTGATGGAGAAACTTTAACTGGGTATCTGCCGAGAGTTTCTCTTGGTCAGCTTAGTCTGCGTTGCTCAGCTTGGCGAGATATGCGGGGTCCGCAAGTCGTCAGTTTGGCAGATAGGTTCTGCAATCTTTTCCCCAGATGGCGCTCACGTATTCTCCAAATGAACTGGACGGATAACGATGAGGGTCATTTCAATGGAGGGAACCCACAGAAGGGCAGAAGAACCGTAGACGTCAGAGAGCAGAAGGCGTACGCTTTGTTGCCACCTCCAGAAAGGGACCATATTCTGTCCGCAGAATCTGTCCGTTCGTTGTTTTGTTAAAGATGACAGTGATCGCCACCGAGACCGCCTTTTCGAATGAGTTGACAAGCAGCGACAGGAGCCAGTTTTCGGATTCGAGGATATCCGAAGTCAAGACACCAACTAACCGCCCCAGATACTGACTTCTCTAGTACAACTTTGCGAAAAAAAAAAAAAGCCTTACTGAAGCTTTGTACACATCCAGGGCGATTCGTGTCTTTGGAACCTCAGTTGTTTTCGTTAACAAAATGTTACGTTGTAACATTAATCGGCACGCCGACATGTTACCAACATGCTACCAGCATTTGTTTTCCTTCCTTTAAACAATATTTTGCTTTTCTTTAAGCAATGTATGCCTTTGCTTTGTCAGACAGTTAAAATTGACGCGGGCCTATTGAAATTCCAAGATAGGCCCTTTCCATGCTTACAAGAAGACCCATATTGCAAAGCTTTTTCCCACAGTAAACGGATGTCGTTACTGGCACGATTCCTTGGTAGGTTCTGAAGACATATCGCAAAGCATGCCTTCGTTAAGTACTCCGGTTCCAAAACATGTCACGGCTGGCAATAATGAGCAGCCATTTAAGACCCCATGGGCATACTGCATCATGGACTTCCACAGCCATTTTTCTCTTGGGAAGGATCTGACATTGAAATGACTCAGAACAAATAGCTGGTTACTCATCCATCGTAAAGCACTTGTTCTCTTTCTCTTTTGTCCACGCCTTTGAGCTCTAAAGCCACTGTCACTATGATCGTGCGTGCGGCCGTCGCTCAAGTGGGAACTCCCCAATTCGATCTTCAGCGTACCTTGACCAAACTGCAAGAATACGTGGAGAAAGCCGCAGCTCAAGGGTGCCGTTTAATTGTGTTTCCTGAGGCTTATATTGGAGGATACCCTCGCAATTCTACTTTTGGTGCCGTCGTTGGGCAACGATCACCGGAAGGTCGAGAGGAGTTCTTAAAGTACTATCAAGGAGCCATTGCTGTGCCCGGGCCTGTGACCGATCAATTGGCAGAAATTGCTGCGCGATATGACATTTTCTTGGTTGTGGGCGTTATAGAACGGGAGCCGACAGGAACCCTGTATTGTACAGCTGTCTTTGTAGATCCTAAGCGTGGCTACTTGGCCAAACATCGCAAGGTATGTATCGACACGCAACAGAAAAAAAGAGAGAGACGTTCGTATCGACAAATTAATACCACATAAGGTGATGCCAACCGGCAGCGAGCGATTAATCTGGGGCTTTGGGGACGGATCAACATTGCCAGTCGTAGAAAACGAAGACGGTGCGCGAATTGCTGCCGCCATTTGCTGGGAAAATTACATGCCATTGCTTCGAGCCAATTATTTTGCTCAGGGTGTCCAGATTTACTGCGCACCGACCGTCGATGCTCGTCAAGAATGGACTTCTTCCATGCAGCATATTGCCTTGGAAGGTCGTTGCTTCGTCTTGTCCGCATGCCAGTTGACGCGTCAGAAAGACTATCCAGAGTACCATCCTTTGCCTGAACCGAAAGATCCGGAAGCTATCATGATTGGAGGAGGCAGTGTGATTGTATCGCCGCTCGGAAAGATTTTGGCTGGACCAGCACGCGAACAAGAAGCACTGCTGGTGGCAGACTTGGATCTGGACGATGTTATCAGGTTAGCATGCGAACCCTCCCAAGACAACAAGCATGTGTGTATCTAATCTTTGCAGCAGGGGAAAATTCGATCTGGACAGTGCTGGACACTATGCTCGTCCAGATATTTTCAGCTTAGTGGTCAATGAAAAGCCTCAGATCAACAAAAGCACAAAATAAGATCATCAAATTCAGCGTGTTGTATTATGCTCGCCGTACAGAGGCTGTATTGCATTGACCCATGCTTAAGGTGTCGGTGAGTGTGTATGTACATCGTAAGGCGGAACAGCTTGTTTTCCGGTTTCTGATTGCCTTAAAGATACGAACTACGTCATATAAAGCTGATGAATTTCCGACTGATCACCCTTTTCCCTTCTTCTTTCCTTCCATTTTCTTTTTCTTACTTTATTTGCAACAATGGTAGTCGGTCTCAGCCACCCATCGATTAAGGATGGTTGGTTCTTAGAAAAGAATGATATGTGGCCAGGACAAGGTGAGCTTCGTTAATGCAAATACAGCTTAATGAATTTCATTGCTTTCTTTTTGTCAGCGACCCTAAACTTCCTTTTTTATCACAATAAGCAATGGCAATCCAGGTCGAAGAAATCCTTCATCATGAAAAGTCTAAATATCAAGATGTGCTTGTTTTCAAGTCTTCAACATATGGCAATGTTCTTGTTTTAGACAACGTGGTGCAAGCTACAGAACGCGACGAGTTCTCGTAAGTTCTTGTGCATAACGATTATGCAATTCATACACCAACCACGGTCATTTGACCCGCCTCCCTCACGCCCGACCATCAGGTACCAGGAAATGATCACTCACCTGGCTATGAACTCACACCCTAACCCCAAGAAGGTATATATGAGAGGCACACAAACACATGCGCAGACGAGTTTATTTTTTGTTTCGGAGTACTAAAAAACCCGCACCGTTTTTTCTGCACTGTTCGTTAAGGTTCTCGTAATTGGCGGTGGTGACGGCGGCGTCTTGCGGGAAGTTGTCAAGCACGATTGTGTAGAGCATGTTGACTTGGTTGACATTGACGAAGCTGTCCCGCGTGTCTCGAAGCTTTATCTACCTAGCATGTCTATCGGTTTCGACCATCCAAAAGTCAAACTACACATTATGGATGGCTTCGAGTTTCTAAAGGACAAGGAAAACTGCTACGATGTCATCATCACCGATTCTTCTGATCCAGATGGTTTGTGTGATACGAGACAACAAAATCCTGCACCGTCTCTCACATTCATTGTTTTGTGTGATAGGCCCTGCTGAATCCTTGTTTAAAAACGAGTTTTTCCAGCTACTTCATACAGCTCTGACAGAGCAGGGTGTCTTCAGTACTCAGGCAGAATGCATGTGGTTATACATTGACGATATTCGGAAGGCACTCGAATTTAACAGGACCCTATTCCCGCAAGTCCGGTACGCTTACTCTTGTGTGCCCTCTTACCCTTGCGGGCAAATCGGTCACATCGTCTGCTCGAAAAATCCCAACGTTAACCTCACCAAACCACTGCGGCGATGGCCGCCTGAAAAAGAGCGCGAACTCTTTCGATATTATAGTGCAGAAATGCACGAGTCAGCTTTCGTCTTACCTGTATTTGCAAAGAAGTACCTCTTCCCCGATGATTAAGACTCCTACCTACTCGTAATAAAATAAGCAGAAATCAGAAATCCTTGTGACACGACTCTAAATTAAGAAGGATGTGGGGCAACGTCGTACCAGACATTTGAAGGCTGTGCACATATGATCTATGTAGAGAGCAAAAGAGACCAAGACAAGTCTATTTAATACTTCCAAGCTTCTTCTTTGCAAATTTGAGCTTGGTGCCTGTTCGATTTACATCACTTTCCAGCTCATCCAGAATCTGGTTCTGTGTCTCCAGTTCATCCCCAATCGCCAATCCCAACTGTCGCTGCCGTGCTAAAATTGCACTAAACTGTTCCACCTGCTGATCCTGGTCTTGCATCACCTGTTGCTGATACCCCACGAGACCTTCATTATCTAACCCACGTGTCTCTCGCTCCAACTCTTCCTTTTGTTGCTGCGCAGCCGCAGCCGCTGCTGCTCCAAAGGCGCGCCTGCTAGATGGTCTCCTTTTCTCCAGCAGTTGCTTGCGCTCACCAGGCTCTGTGACAATACGATGTGTTGACGGTGACAATAGAGATTGTTCCTGTCTGGTCGTTTGCACCAACTGATTTAACATCTCTCTTTCGTTCTTTAACGAGTTTAGCCTATCTTGTCGTCGCCGAACCTCACCGTCCAACAAGGCCGGTTCTCCCATCGCGTCCCCGCCACCACCGCCTTCTGCAAGACTTGTCAGTCCCGTCTCAAGACTGGACAAGCGGGTGGACAGCAGTGTAAGGAGCTTCTTGGCTTGCAAAGTACAGTTGTGTGCTGCCGAGATTTCGTTTTGCGCTACGAGTGTGCTGCGGCGAGCGATATAGGAGCGAATTTCCCTCGCTGTATTGCTCATTTCATTGAATTCGTCAAGCCATGTCTCGGATGTGTAGAATGTCGTGGCATCCAGCGGCCGCCCTATCGGTATTGCCAGGAAAGCCTTCCAGACGTCAGTTTGCCGCCAGCGATCGTCACGACTGCTTAGAATGCCACGCAAGTAATTCTCTAGCCCTCGTCGGCGTTCCTCAATTTTGTCAGGCCTGGAAAATGTCGAAGGGAAGATGGACTTTTTCGGTAAGGGTACAGGTGGAGGGTGTTTAGGAAAGAGAGTCAGGAATTGCGAATTCAGTTTGTCGAATTCGGAATAACGTCTCCAGACAAACCAATTCCGTACAGCGGCATGAACTTCAATACGGTACACTGTATGCGGTTTAGGCTGTTTTCGTGTTTCTGTTTGTCGTATAAAGATTGCTTGGATCACTTCCATCGTTGCTGGACAAAAGGATGGTTTGCTTCAAAAAGGGAAATTCGGGAGGAGACATGTCGCACGGCATTCCAAACTCAGACATTATGAACCCCAAGCACAATTCCTCACAACATTCTCTCTTTTCTTTCCTTACTTTCCTTAAATGCGAGGGTTTGCTATCTCATCCGATACTGTTTGAGGGCCTGGGACAAATATCAAGTCATGCCTTCGCCAAATATTACGACTTACAGCCGGTTCCGGTTCTGCGAATGACAGAAAAAGCTGCCGACATGATTTTCTTTTGTTTTCTTTGCATGTCTTTGCTCGGCATCTTTGTCGTTTCTAATATTTGCAAAGTGCAACAGCTCGTAGGATCAGAATAACCCTTGCGGAGGTTGAGGCAGCATTTGCAGCATGAAGGGTAAAACGGCCGAACCCCGGCGGGCAGACTACAGCGAGGATGCACGACATGTGCTGTGCTCAGGCGATAAGATTGATACGCAAACGATTCTCATTGGTTCTCGCCCTGAAGCAAGATACCTTCACACTTCTTGTCACAGATGCCTAACACATTCAATTCCCAGGATATAGCAAACACATCATTTTCAATAAGCGCCAATTAAAGGGGTGACCCTTTAATGATGATCTATGAAAAGGAATTAAAAAAAGGCAGGTTCTGTGGGACTCGCGATTGGACGGCGTAAACCCTTTTTCGGGAAACGTTACGTTCATTCTCCGCGGACCTAAGCCACCATTTCAAAAGCTATATAAAGGCCGCTAAATCTCGCATTTTCGAAATTCTTCCTTGCCCTATTTATACTAAGCCACAATTTTTCTCTCTCTTTTTCAACTTCTACACCATCAGCAAAATGTCCGGATTCAAGATTGCCACGCCATCGATGACGACACCCGCCATGCAAACACCGTCCATGCCAACTCCTAATAACCCTACCACTCCATTTGCTGTCCCATCTACACCTGCACCAGTCGATGCTCCCACCCCTAGTAGAGATCAGAATCCTTACGCAGTGGCGGGCATCACTCCTACTTTACAGTAAGTTTTCGCCTAATAGAATTATACCAATAAAAGACGATACCATATGGGGCTCGTGCCGCATATTGATACTTTTGCCACCTGTCATTGCAAAGTCATGTTTGTTAGTTACGGATTATTAATCTTCGACAACGATCTAGAAACATTGTGGCTACCGTCAACTTGGATTGTCGCTTGGACCTGAAGACCATCGCTCTTCATGCTCGTAACGCCGAGTACAATCCAAAGGTACACACCAGTGGTGTTGAATTGGTTTTTGCATCGAACAGATCTAAACGGGTAAGCATCGCTTCTATTAGCGTTTTGCTGCTGTGATCATGCGTATCCGTGAGCCAAAGACGACTGCATTGATCTTTGCTTCTGGCAAGATGGTTGTGACGGGAGCAAAGTCTGAGGACGACTCCAAGCTGGCCGCTCGCAAGTATGCGAGAATTATTCAGAAGCTTGGATTCCAAGCCAAGTTCACGGACTTTAAGATCCAAAACATTGTCGGCTCGTGTGATGTGCGGTTCCCCATTCGTTTGGAAGGTCTTGCTTACTCTCATGGACACTTCAGTTCGGTAAGTGATGGGCCTTGCGGGATGAAGTGCAAGTGGTCTGACATATATCGTCTAGTATGAGCCAGAACTATTCCCTGGCCTCATTTACCGTATGGTCAAACCGAAGATTGTCCTCTTAATCTTCGTCTCGGGCAAGATTGTTCTGACTGGAGCGAAAGTCCGTGAAGAAATCTACCAAGCCTTCCAAGCGATATACCCTGTACTCCTTGAATTCCGCAAGCCGTAAAGTCCTCATTGCAAACGCTGAAAGCAAAGCTCGCGCCTCCTCCCGTACGTGGTAGGTCTTCTCACGAATTGCACACACACACGCTATATTACAACATCAAAGAAAAAGAAAAGCACATATTTTTCCTGTTATCTTCCCAAATACTTACATCGTGCATACCGAATATTCTTCACGCTTCTGTCCCTGTATAAATAGTCTTCTTGTTCCTTCTTTCGCCAAAGCTTTCTTCATTGCATGTAACATAAACTTATTCTGGCATCAGAAGTTCGTATATACCTAAATAAAAAAAATGCTGTTCAAAGAACATTCACGAACAAGTTACAGAAGCACATGGAAGAAATGGAGTGAGTACCGAATTCCCATTGTCGGGATTTCTTACCTGAGCAGTGCTAAGGGAATTTCTCGGTTGGGAAAACAGCATATGAAGGGTTCCTCATGTTCTTGATTGACGCATCACAGTCTGCTTGGTCTGCCGATACAGTGAAAATACAAAGAAGCTTCGACGTGTGGTCTTCAGTCTAAAAAAGGATGCTGTCTATGTTTCTGCCTTAGTTCATTTACCTTGTTCTCTGACTTGCCCCGTAATTGAACGGCTCTCCGTGGCTGATTACCTTCGGAGGCCAGCCAAGTCTTTATCCTGAAAGGGTCTTTTCCGACTCTCCAATAATTCACATAAGCGCGAGCTGGTTTGTATGAAAGATCCCATTTCTACGAGGTCAACAGTGTTTCGACCAGACTGCTTGTGTTGGGATATGTGCGGTTTCAGCAGAGATGCAATCCTTGTGGAACACTACCTTTCATGCCGACGCTTTGAAGAAGAAACGTAGTAATGGCAAGCCGACTCTTACCTTTGGTGCCGGCGCTTGGAAGAAGAAGAAAAAGAAGAAGGGTAGTAATGGCAAGCTGACTCTAGGCATATATAAAGGCCAGTTCACATTGTGAGACATATATAGCTCTTGAAACCAAAGCGCGAGGTCAGTTCAGATCGTAAGACGAATAAAGCCCTTGAAACCGAAGTGCGAGGTCAGTTCACATTGAGAGAGCACACAAATATGCGGTTGACGTTCTCTGTGTAAAACTTAGGAAAATAAGCGCGTCGTGTTTTTCTCCCAAAGACTGTACAGACTAGGACGATTTCCGGTTGCTAAAGAAACTTCCGTTAGAACGACAGCAAATGTAGTTTCGGTCGGAATGTCTCCGATTGTGTAAACTCGCATTGGCCCAATCGTACATTTGTAGCTGCAAATCTTGTTCAATTATCGTGTGCATGCATGCAAACGATCTCGTCATTGCTTGCGTCTGTTGACGTTTTCCACTGCTGCATGCATGAAGTAAGCTGGAGATTTCTGAGGTAGAGCGAGGTTTGTCGATGTTCACAGGGCTCCTTCGTCCCTGCATTTTGTCCCAAATTCTATTTAAATCAAGCCCAGCCTTTGATATCGATTGTGTTAATGACCAGATATCAATATGTTGGAAAAAAGTATGCAATGACATTGAGAATCCCGGTATTCAAGGCATAAACGGAATTCTTGCATAATATAGCCGAACGGTATGGTCTATGATGCATTCTCTTAAACTCAAGTTCTTGTACTTTGGAAGTGAACCGGCATTCCTAGGTCCTTCAAGCCCCAATATCGGACATAGCTTGTTACCGATTTACTGGTGTACATAATGCGCTCTTTACGCTGCCCTTTCGGGCGCGCGACAAGTACGTACAATTGGGTCTGTGCGACGCACACATTTTACGATTCAGCCTTGGATATATAACCCAATCGTAATCGAAGTCGTTGACACCATCGCAAAATGTTTTCGAACACCGCTCTGCTTGCACCATTTGATGGCGAGTTGACGAGATGTTCCTTAACGAGCACTCGTGGGAATAACCATGGGAAAGTACCCAAATCATGGGATCATAGAATTTCCGAGGCATAATACATACGAGAGAGAGATAAAAAGAAGAGCCCGCGGTGAGCGCGATTATCATCATTACTATCCAAGGAAAGACAGAAAAAACGCAACTGACTTTGAAGATTCTTGGTATAAAAGGGCAACTTTTTTTAGTTTTCCTTCTTTAACCTTTTGATCTGATCTTCAAGGAACCTTATCTTCTTTGTTGTTTCTTTTGACATTTCAAATAATCCAACGCACTATCCGGGTCACTGGCCACAACATACTTGCGAATTATTAAACTTTTCTTTCTTCCTCCTTCTGAAAAGCACGCTGCCACCATGGACAAGACAATGGACCCAGTCGACAGCGAGAAATACGCCCCTACCATCGAAGATGCCGAGTCAGTAGTTCCATCGTCATCCGAGACGACGACTCCAGCTAAGAGAGATCTGAAACGTGGATTGAAAGCTCGCCACATCCAAATGATTGCGCTGGGTGGAACGATCGGTACGTTTTTCACTTATGCCTTGCTCTCTCCCAAAGACTTATCGTTGATCTAATTCCGTGTTCAGGTACTGGTCTTTTCATGGCGTCCGGTAAGGCCATTGCCAACGGTGGTCCTGGTGGTGCATTGGTATGTTTGCGAAAAAAGAAAAAAATTTAACCAAGCAAACAATTAACTGTCTCGAATTTTTTTAGGTCGCCTAGTGAGTGGACTACAGCCGAATGAACGCTCGATTTTTTGATGATCTCTAACTCAATACCCTTTCTTTTTACAACAGTGCCGTCCTTGGTTTTCTCGTATTCTGCGTGATGATGAGCCTCGGTGAAATGGCCACATTGATTCCTGTTGCTGGAAGCTTTGCTCATTTTGCGACGCGCTTTGCCGATCCATCGCTTGGTTTCTGTATTGGCTGGGTCTACTGGGCTAATTGGGCGGTCGGTGTTGCCGTGGAACTGACGGGTGTTGCCATGATTATGGAATTCTGGGTCCAGAGCGTCAACAGCGTTATCTGGAGTGTCATTTGCCTCGTCATCCTTGTTGCTATCAATGTCTTTTCAGTTAAAGGCTATGGTGAAGTCGAGTAAGTTGCACCTTTCCTTTCCCCGTATAAAAAGTAAACTAAACACCACTCATTATATATAGATATTGGATTTCATTCGTCAAGATCCTAATCGTCGTTATCTTTGTCATTGTTGGCCTGTGCGTCGACACTGGCACTGCTGGTGGTGACTATATCGGCGTGCGTAACTTCCACTTGGCAGGTGGTGCATTTCCGAACGGATTCATTGGCGTCTTCAACGTATTCTTGACTGCTGCCTTTTCGTTTAATGGCGTTGAAATCGTCGGTATTACCGCTGGTGAATCGGCCAATCCACACAAGACGATCCCAAGCGCCGTCAAACAAGTGTTTTGGCGTATTGTCCTCTTTTACATCCTGTCCATCCTTGTCATTGGTCTCTGCATTCCTTACACCGATCCCAATCTTCTTCATGGCGGCAGCAATGTGTCTGTCAGTCCATTTACGCTTGTCTTTCAAAAGGCCGGCGCCAGCTGGGCAGCTGATCTCATGAACGCCATTATTCTCGTTACCATGGTCAGTGCCGGCAACTCTGGCGTCTACTCGTCCAGTCGCACGCTCCTCGCCTTGGCCAAAAACGGAGATGCGCCGCGCTTCTTTACTCGGATCAATCGTTTCGGCATTCCAATCTGGTCGGTTTTGGCCACCTGCTTCATTGGTTGCTTGGCCTTCTTGACCAGTCTTTTTGGTTCTGGCGTCGTCTTCAACTGGCTTACGAATCTTACGTCTGTTGCCGGTCTAATCACCTGGATCGCGATTTCCATTACTCATATCCGATTCCGTATCGGGTTCCGCAAGCAAGGCCGCTCCCTGGATCAGCTCCCATACGTGGCTCCTTTGTTCCCTTTCGCCGACCTGTTCGTCATCGTTATCGGCACGATCATCGTCTTTGGTCAAGGATATCAGACATTCGAGGCACCTATTGATGGAAAGAATGTGGTCGCAGCATACATTGGTCTGATTCTGGCGGTCGTGCTATACGTTGGTCATAAGATCATTCGTCGCCCTGCTTTTGTCAAGTCGGATGAAATGGATTTCGTGACAGGCACTCTGCCCCTCAAGGAGGAGCAAGAAGAAGAATACTCTGCCGGCAGAGAGACCAAGAAGCCTCTATGGAGAAAGCTTATATCAAAAGTATTCGATACTGTTGCATAAACTTTGCTGTATTGTACATATGGTTTCAACAACATATCATTGTATATTAATATGTATTACTTATACCTAATACTCTTTTCAACAAGAAGATATTGAAAAGCACAATTCCCGAGCTTTTGTATGCAATTGCGAGGACTAACATGGATAGTAAGATGTGCCGCTAACGGGCTTGACAAAGCACCGACCTGTGTCACAGTCCAGCAGGAGACGCTTCAACATGAACTTGGCCCAAATTGAGGCTGTCCGTAATCGCTGCGACATTCTCTCAGCAGACCAAGAATTGAGTCTGAGCATGCAGCTGTTTTACTTGAAGCATGGATTTTCTTAAAGCCTGCTTTTGCTCTGCATTTGCCGTGAACATGACGAAAGAACACGCGTTTGCCAACAAGGAGAAGCGGTATAATCAGTTGAATTTCAAGGGCCGCTTTCGCTTCACTTTTTCTTTTTTCCCTCTTTTTTGGTTTTCTTCCACACACTTGCCCCCCCTTTTACAAGTATATAAAGTTTCTTTAAAGCCCTCTACTTTTCTTCCTTTCGGTCTACATTTACGTCATCGCATTTGGTGAGGATTTCTTGATTCATGGCGCATGACGAAGGTCGTCATCTGACTTTCTTTATTCTGGCTAAAGGACCTAGGATTATTCTTGCCATTACAACGAAATGCAAACCATAAAGTGTGTTGTCGTCGGAGATGGTGCCGTTGGTAAAGTACGTGAACAGACCTTGCTTCTTTGGTGGGATGGGACTTACTGTTATCCGGTTGAACTCAATGCTTTTTTCTGCTTCACTAGACTTGTCTGCTGATATCGTACACTACCAACAAATTTCCTTCCGAATATGTCCCTACGGTGAGTTGTGGAGGGATATAGAGTACGCATGTTGCAAGTATAAATGAGGAAAAACTCTCAGCGTTTTTAAAAATGCGCCGAAAAAGATACACAGAAAGAGAGCGAGAAAGGGAGAATAAGGAGGAGGACGAACAACGAGCTGACTCACAAAATGTCATGACATTTAGGTTTTTGACAATTATGCCGTAACCGTCATGATCGGCAAGTTGACCGATAGACAGACAATGGAAACCTTAGCAAACTGACCATTTCTCTCCTTAGGTGATGAACCGTATACACTCGGTCTTTTTGATACTGCAGGTAAAAATTGCAAAAGAATTATGTTGCTGTGGTTATCGAAAGACTGATCGTTCATGTGTGCGTATGTGAATAGGCCAAGAGGATTATGACCGTCTGCGTCCTCTGTCTTATCCGCAAACTGACGTCTTTTTGGTGTGTTTCTCCGTCACTTCACCTGCATCATTCGAAAACGTAAAGGAAAAGTGGTTCCCAGAAGTTCACCACCACTGTCCTGGCGTGCCATGCCTTATCGTCGGCACTCAGATTGATTTACGTGACGACCCTGGCGTTATAGAAAAGCTCGCCCGACAGAAACAACGACCGATCAGTTTTGACGCTGGAGAACGGCTTGCACGTGAACTTGGCGCCGTTAAATATGTCGAATGTTCTGCTCTCACTCAAAAGGGCCTGAAAAACGTTTTCGACGAAGCCATCGTCGCAGCATTGGAACCACCAGTGAAGAAGAAGTCGAAAAAATGCACGATCTTGTAGACGTTCTCTCTATACAGTTATCGTCGTTTTTCTTTCTTTCTTCCAAGACCTTCATTTCTTTACGATACTTGCTGCGCGTTTTTTCTCCGTCACTATACCGGGTTTGCAATCTTGTACTCTATTCAAAGTAATCTCTGAACCTTCTTCTATTTTCTTTCTTTAGCTCGCCTTATTCTCTATATTATCGTCGTCTTGAGAACAAAAAAGCGAGAATTTTCCTTCTGTCCTTGTCTGATACAATCGTACATGGATGTAAACTTTATTGGGTGCGTACAAGTAAATCATAGGAAGTATTGGTTGCCTGGCCCAGCTGAAAACGACTCGTTGTCCATAAACTGGGTATCATTTTCAAGGAATATCCGGTAATCGCTTTCGACTATATAATCACGATCGTCAGGGACCTTCAGGATAGCTGCTTTGTTACCACAACGATAGCAGTAGTTTGGCGCAGACCATAGAGTGACGAGATTCTTTTCGGCAAAAGGGTAATTGTATCCTTCGTCAACCAGCTGATGACTTCGAACAATAAGCCTTACGTTGTTGTTGTGACAGAACTGAACATAACAATGAGCAGCTGCATTCGGAATATCGGCAAGACAAGTGATCTTACAGCGTTGGTAGGAAGATGGCCAAACAGGAATCCTCCTCCGCGTGGACTAATCGCCCACGCTTCCACTTGAGACTCTGGATCTGACCATAAAAGATCTTATTGCAATCGTGCATTAGTCAATATGTCTATCTGTAACCGGCTCATGAAAGACTTACCACACGGACCACCCGTCTGAGGCAACTCTTGCATTCGGAAGAGGGTCCTGGTGTTACCGGATCAGATACTGGTGCATAAGTAAATGATACGTTAGTCATGTACAAACCGGATCGAATCTATAGACGGTAGCTCAGGTGACAATCCGCCATGCACACAAAAGATATTTCCATCCACAAGCTATCCAATAAGTCTTGACTGACTCACAGTAACATAGAGACTGCCAACTTACTGCGGCCAAAGGCAGGTAATCAAACACAGTACAACACCATTCCCATACTTTCGAACTCTGATATTTTGCAAGACATTCATCTATTCACACACATTACTTCTTCGCAGACCTTCAGCAATCAAAATATAGCTTGAACCCACCATAAAAACCGTACACGCGCGTCACGTTTCGACTTTCATGATTTCCCCGTGTTAACGTAATACGATCCGGATATCTGATGAAGCCGCCATTGTTATCAACCTACTTCCGGGCGCAACAAAGCTAGATCTTTGCTTACTTGACTTTAAGCAACAAAAGCAACGTCAAGGTTTCGAGCGAGTAACGTCCTCTGTCCACAAAATCTCCCTATAGTCTCGCATATGCGCTTCCTCAGTTTCGCCCTCTCCGAAATAGTTTTGAGCTTGGATGACGTACCATAAATATATACGATGTTTCGGGCAAGTCGCCACCAACTTCAAAGAGTTTCAATAAATCATAAAATTGACCATGGATATCTCCACATAAGGTTACAGGAGCTCTGACTGGAACCACTGTTGACTCTTCGGCCAGGATCTCTTTTAACTTCAAACAAGTTCGTTGAGCACAACCCAGCTCTGCGTCATTTCGATTCAGCGCACTCCCTTACCTTGTTACAAAGTTGCCGCATGTCATTTTCAGGCAGGTATTTACAGGCCTTGATGGACTCGAGGCATGCGTCAACATCCATGGCGCTGGGCTAGAGAACAAGAAAGCAAAGAAAAAGAGGGAAAAATGGAGCTCTCGTATGCAAAAGCGGCAAAAAAGTCCGCGTTTGGAGTCAGGGTTGAGCATTATTACTTTATCTTTGTTCAAGGAGTATGAGTAGCGAGATCAATTGTATTGCCCTTATAGGAAAACAGGTATCGTCTAGTTTTTCGACACGCAATCACCAACACAAAAATAAAACTTTGTTGCTGCAATGATCAAAAAGAACAACCCTTTGTACATCAAGAACTTTAGTCAAACCCATCCGGATCTCAAGTACCATTACATTGCACATACTTCTATTGACGTCATTGAAGAACGAGGTGAGGCAGAAAGTTAAACAGGATCGGCGATAAGCTATATGCTAACATTAATACAAGTCGCCAACGGACCGAAAAATCTAGACATGTATCTTGGTCTGCTTTATGCCATGGAAGACTTGGCGGTGTAAGTTCTCTCTTCTCTCCATGCGGCAGATACAGACACCCCGATTGATATACGTATATATCACAGGTATGGTTACATAACAAATACACGCGTCAAATTTGTAGTGGTTGTATCTGTGACGGATGGCGTCATTCGGGATGCAGACATGAAAGCAGTTAAGTGATCGTCCCCTTCTGCCCCCTCTGAATTATGTTCGGAGATCTTACGCATCTCTTTTTGTCACTCTAGATCTTTAAAAAGATCCACAATGCATACTTGATCCAAGTATGTAACCCATTTTACCATCTAGATACCCAAAAATCACTCGAAAGTAAAGCCTTCATACGTGCCATTGATGCCATCGGCAATGCAGCAAACGCCAAAGCAGCAAACGAAATATAAACCGCTAATGATACGTTATTACACGGTTCTCTCTTTCCAATCGAGTTTCTACCGTTCGCTCCTGACGATGAGACCAAGAGAAGCGCTGGAAACCAAGGTCGACTACGGTTATTGTCTGGTGCCCAATGACAACTTTCCGAATGCTGTCGCTATAGCCGTGAACCGTAGTTGTTGTCTATGATACATGTATTTTCCAAGTACAGCACATGGCGCGCTATATGTAGCATTGTCTACAAGCATGAGATTTATTACGGGGGAATATTCTAAGCCTGCTGCTGCTCGGTTTTCTCTTTGTTGCCACCAAACCTATTTGAACGACATAGACGACAAGTCAATCGCCATATCCCACTTTGCAAAGAAATATACACTGACTTACTTGTTATATTGAAGATAGCGATAGCCCTGAACCAGCTGTGCCACTTCATTCGTTGCGTGACAAGCGAACAAGAGGTAGTTCTTCGGCTGAACGGCTAAAGCAAAACGCATAAACAGACCTGAATACACGCAAAGAGCTATCACACAGAAACTCGCCTTTTAATTCCGTGTCATGACGAAGCAACTAAAAGCAACTTACCCAAGGTCATGTTGCCCGAAATGTAAGCAGGGTCCTTTTTCAGGTCGGCTATGGCGGCCAGAGGGAAACCCCAGTTAGCAACCGGACCCCAGAAATGCTAATATAACCCGTAATAATAAACTACGTCAGCTTTGCTTCATGAGTTGTAAAGAAAAAAAGGAGACGTTACGGTGCTAAAAGAGAGACAAGTGAGAAAAACACGAGAAAACAATCAATTCTATTTGTCCCTTCCTACCTCATGAGGTAACTCCTGAATTCCTTGGAGGAGAGCTTTTGTACAAATCGATTAGCAATGGATCCCGATGCTTGCGACATGTTGTTCGGGTAAATTTGGAAAAAGCCGGAGAAAAGGTGAAAAACTTGTGCGAAGAGCGTATTTTTTTATTGTCGGAAAAACTTTCGGTCTGTGATCAAGTTTCCCCACACATAAAACCCGGGATAACGGGGAGATCGAACCTTATAGAGATAAATTGGCCTAAAGCTTTGTTTTTTTTTCGCCACTGTAATAAGGAGGCAGCCACCCGTATAGTAGGGAAATCAAAAGGGGGCATTGTTATTGTTAGCTCAACGCATATAAAGGAGAAGGGGAATAATCCATTGTCAATATTGGAGTAGTCTACTCTTCGTTCTTCATCCTCTTTCTTACCAAAAGATGCCTACTATTTCAACTCGAAAACTGCGTTTTCCTGTCATTTCTTCGTCATCCAAAGATCAAGAAGAAGGGTCATGCCGTCTATGCGAATGTCATCGAGAATCCAGTTCGAAAAGCTCTTCACTTACACCTCGACGGCGCTGGTTTGGTCGTATCCGTCGTCGACCATCTTTATCATCTTGTTGCACCGCTGAGCGAGAAGCAAGAAAGAAAACGCTTCTAAAAGAGTTTGAGGAATTGTATCAGAATGCCGAGGCAGAAGTAAGTGAATACAGCGTGGCCCACTCAAGGATCGTCCACTCATCTTCGTTAAACGGTTTGCTCCAGCTCGTTTACGCTACAGAGTCACAAAGCTCTATCTACTATGCAAGCGATTGGGTCGCAGCCAAAGATGCACTAGACGCATGGCTTCGCCATTACGACGAGCTATGTCAAGTGCTGGATGAGTCAGAAATAGCTGAAGTCAACAGTCAGTGGGAAAACCTGCGCAGGCAGCTTTATGAACAGCTTAGGGCATTGCCTCCACCCTGAAACACGCTGGATCGAGTCGTTTCTTTGTGCCTTTGTACTGTACATATTTGAAAGTCAATATATATTATAGCTTTTGCATAAGTATGGCGTCAACTCGTCTAGAACAACTTCTACACAAGCCATCTATGAGATTACAAGTTATTTCGCACAGGGTTTTGCTTGCTGATCGCCCTTGGCAAGCGTGTTAGTCAAACATATTGGCGATCTTTTCCAGAACCGGCCTCGAGGAGCACCAGAACCTGTTGAATTTGGGGTATTTCTTTTCGGATGGTGGATTCGACCATCTTTTCAAGTTCATGTGCTTTGCTCATGGGTAGTAGAGGATCAACCTGAACGACAAGGTCCACATGCTGGAATGGACCTTGCTTTCGTCCACGAATAGAGTGGAAACCAATCATGCTCCCTTCTCTCTCCTGTGTAAACCTTTGTTAGTTAAAGAGTTCCGTAGAAACGGTGAACCGTGCGTGCCTTGAGCTTTTGAACGACTTCAGCGATGTCTTGAACCTCAGACGCCTCCATGCCTTTATCCATCAACTCCTTGACGGCAGATCCAAATATATCAGCTCCGCTCTTCATAATCATGCCCGCCACTACAAGGCCACCAATAGGATCTAAGACCGGAATCCCGGCATAGCTCCCACCAATGGCGATGAGTGCAACAACGCTTGATAACGCGTCTGATCGATGATGCCTTCAAACGTGTTGGAGAAGTTAGAGCAGGCTCACTCTTTGGTTAGCTATCAGACATTCACCAAGCATTCGCAACAAGAACATCGCTTCGCTCTTTCTTTCCCACCTTGAGCGCTAACCAACAAGTCATAGATTAGCCCCATGACGGACAAAGCTTGGTGATGTATAGACATACTTGCTCTATACAACCACTCCTTGATAACGACACTAGCTAAAGCGAACCATGCCGCGTTTGGATCTAGAATAGCTTGACGGTGGTGATGACCATCTCCAAGTAATGAAGAAGGAATATTTTCGGCTGCTGTGGTCGTTGTGGTAGCCATCACGGTTTCTTGAACACCTGAAGAAGCGTTCAAGGCTGCCAGGAGAAGATCGAATGAGTGAAGACCAATCCCGGCACCGCCTGCCAACAGAAATGCAGACACTGCAATCGAACCCATCGTCTCATATTTTCCTGAAACATACTTCATTAACAGAAAGAAAATGTACCAGTTCCACGATAACCTACCATAACCGTATGGATAAATGTTGTCTGGGGGTTTTCGTGACATTCTGAATGTATATAACGTTGTGAAATCGCTCAAAAGATCTGTCACGTAGCGTAGGCCATGAGCAAGCTAGCCGATGTACCGTTTGGATTCAATACTTACCGCTAAGCGAATGGGTTGCGTCTGCAAGCAATGATGCGGAATTCATAAGCCTGTGTAGTATAATGTCATGTTAGTGCTTTCCCGCATAATCATCTTCCTCTGGACACGTACCATCCCGCTACGCCTTTTGATAATGTAAGTCCAATATTGGCAGCCAGGCCAATTAACGTAATCCTCATGCCGCGTTTGCCTAAAATTTCAGTGCAAGTTTTAGACAAGGCAAACCACCATTGTCTGATCTCCCTCGCAATGCTTTACTTACTGGAAGTTTGCAAGGTCGTTAGGAGGTCTCCGTGGTCGTGTCCATGACCGTGATGTGTGCCGTGGAAACGTATAGGTGTTTTAGCTCCAAAACGCATAGTATGGTTCGCACAAGGAGCATGCTTCAACTGCGCATGACGCAGACAAGACATTTGCCAAGAATGCAGGCAATGCGACGGTCGAAGACTCGCCCACTTGTGTAGGGCAGAATATTCGCATAATGAGCCGCGACTCAAAGGTAATGGTGACCGAGCGACATTAGCTCCTCTACGGTAAACGAGAGACATGGTCTACAGAGTTTGTGGATAAACGATCCTCATCGATCGGCATTGAAATTCCGAAATTCATGATCTGATATGGTGCTCCACCAAGGCATGATCGTAATACGCCTCCATTCTTCACGAATATTTGTATAACATGGATAGGTCAAATTTTGACTTCTCTGCGATATTTTTCGCTTCTGTTTTGTGAATCAAAAGACGATTAATGCGAGAAAAGGCATTCACCAGTTTGAAGCAACTTTGAAGTCAGCCCGAATTTTCGCATCTTGTTCCTTGAAAGACCATGTCTTTGTTGACACAGTGGGTAGAGAAGGCTTCCGCATGGTGGTCCAAACCAACAGTCTATGACACCATGGTCTCGGTGTATGCTGCGATGCCAGCACTAATGGTGCCACCGCTCATTTGGATTGACGCGCCCTATGGTTTGTGCTGCGATCTGTCTTGCACACAGTGTAAAGAATGAAGAAACTCATTACGTGGAACAGGCCGCTTTGCACGAAAATTTATTGTTGATTGGAGTTTCCCTGGAAAATGGGCGTGGTGTATCATGGAATTGGTGTCTCCTGTCATGTATGGCTTATCGATGGTTTTCGTGGCTGGACATGAAGCGTGGCAGCCAAGTCAAAAGCTGCTCACCGGGCTATGGATGTTTCATTACTTTAACCGCGCTGTGATGCACCCTTATCGAGCACCTAGTATGGCCCCCATTCACGCGTTCACGTTTCTTTGCTCGGTTGCCATTAATGTGATCAACGGATATACGAACGGGGTATGGAACGCTCGCCATGCTTTCGATATCCGTACGCCCAAAGTGGTGCTAGGCGTTTCTATCTGGATGGCAGGATTGGTTGTGAATATATATCACGACACAATCCTCTTTAACCTGCGACGAGTAAAACGAGAGGAAAAAGGTGGACAGCGCTACTTTATCCCTCACGGAGGATTGTTTGAACTGGTCAGCTGCCCAAATTATCTTGGTGAAGCTATTGAATGGACAGGATTTGCGATTGCAGCATGGCCGAGTAAACCTGCCTTCCTGTTTGCCTTAATGACAATGGCAAATCTGTTCCCAAGGGCCAGAAGAACCCATGCCTGGTATAAGGGCAAGTTTCCCGACTATCCTCCAAAGCGCAAGGCAGTGATACCATTTTTATTCTAGGTTGTTTATATTATTATCTTCTTTATCGCTTTCGATTGACTCCTCATCTTTAGCTCTGTGCAGACGACGATGGTATAGATAGTAGTGGTTCCACATGTCTTTTATGCTACGTTTGCTGTTTAACTTCTTTTTCGTCTCCGTCATGTCGCCCTCCAGCGAATTGCATGTCTCATAAACCAAAGCGACTTCTTCCTCCGTCCATGGCGATCTGTCTGTGTTTGGGCTCAATGCGTACCGATAGCGTTGAGACAAGGCACGAGCCGTCCGGTTGGTGTTCATGAATGTTTTAATCTGTGCGAAATCCTCGCCAAACTTCTCCACTCCTTTCAGAATCATCTCATCCTCCTCTGGTGTGAAGCGTCCTATTTCAACGTTAAATTAGTCGTCATTCACGCCATCTTTTTCATGCTCGCTCTCCCTATATCTATATCTACCTTTATGAATATCGGCAGCCTGTTGCCATCGCCATCTTTCCAGACACTGGCGTTTTGTCCGAGTGCCCACGCCTTCCGCCACTGCATCCCAATTATTGATACCATAAAGCTGTACCATTTTTCTTAGACGCTCTATCTCGTCGTCTGACCATCTACCGAACTTAAGTTTCGGGTTGACAGAGTGTTCCCAGGCCAACTTGATGTAAACGAGCCGTCTCCGTCGTGGCAATGCAATTTGTACTTCTTCCCAATCGATTTCGTCTGCCGTTGTTTTCCCTTCCGTGAGTTCGCGTAGTTTATGCATTTCTTCAGGCGTCCAGGGTCCCTGATAATCGTCTTCTCGTTTGCTGATGAGGAGTCGGTACCGAGTGTGACAACTTGACGGAGAGCGATTCTGGAAATGTGATGCAATGGTTCTCCACGACATTTGCCTATTACTGGCCAGCCGCATGAGCAAGTCGGATTCCTCCTTTGTCCATTCTCGACGTGTACGACTGTAGCCCTTTGGTGCTGAGGCATATTCTTCCGGAATACTGCCAGGCCTGGGCGTGTCCACAGCAGCCGTTATATATCCGCGAAAAGAAGCTGGAAATAAACGCAATGGAAAGGCGGCATGTGTAACGGTGCGAAATCGTAAAGCTGTTTGAACAGTGCGTAAAGGGTTCATGGCAAAGGAGAAATTTTGGGCAAAATAAAAAATTTCCATTAAGTCTGAGAACTCGTTTCTTTTTGGCAAGGAACATTTGACTTGTCAGATGCATCAACAAAATGCCGCTCAAAACGAAACCCTCTTCTCTTTTCCACTTATCTTTGCTTTCCCCTTTCTCTTTCCCTTTTTCCCATACCTTGCATAACATGGACATCGATGAGGGTATTTTATAGAATACCGCATATGTAAAAGCGATCATGCGTCAATGATAACCCGCCCTCGTTTTTCTGTTTTCTAAACATGATAGCATCTCAGCAGTGCTTCTTTTTACAGTTACCGAATGAGTTACAGATCAGAATCCTTGGAAATCTGTCATCGCAAGAATTATTGAAAGCGAGTGCGGTAAGAAAGGGTTTCAGACAGAGAGAATCTATCACTCTATGTGTATTGAACGCGAAACGAAACAAACAGGTATGCCAGAAATGGATGCAGCTGGCTTTTGATGGAAGTCTGTGGACCAAGATCGACGTGAGACCGTTTTATAGTTCCATTCCAGCCGATCAACTCCTGCGACTGGGGGTGGCAGCCGGCAAATTTCTCAAGGTGGCTAATTTGAGGTAGCGTATACTGCCCTTTATCAAGGGCGGTCTGATTTGTGGCTATATGATCCCAAGCAGCCGACGATATCATTCTTCGTCTCTTCTTTTAGAGGATGTATCCAGCTGACTGGCCACGGGTTGCGAACATTATCTGATCATTGTCCCAATGTGGAGGTATTAAGTCTAAAGGATTGTCGGTCTCTTTCAACAGCCAGTATTGGATGTTTCCTTCAGACCGCCACTCAGTTGCGTGTCCTTGACCTGTCTGGCGTGGATAGCGTGAAAAACTCGACACTATTGACCATTAGTCAACTAAGTCAGCTTGAGAAGCTCAATTTCGCATGGTGTCGCAACATTACAGGACATGGTCTCCAGGCTGTTGCACAGGGATGTCCGAAGCTGCGACACCTCAAGCTGAACGGATGTCCTATGCTAGACGAGCCAACCATGGCAGCACTTGGTCAGCACTTGTCGCATCTGACCCATTTATGCTTAGCTTTTTGTACAAGCCTGAATGACACGGCTCTGTTGGCGTTCCTTCAGACCTCCTGCGCACCTCTTTCGCATCTTAATCTGACGAGCTGTGCTCGGCTCTCGGATTCCTCGCTCCGACATATTGCCCAACATTGCACGCAACTTACCCACCTCGAACTCGCCGGTTGCGTATTATTGACCGACCAAGGATTCTCATATCTAGCGCCGCGCCTTCGTACACTTGTCCATCTCGACCTTGAAGACCTCCAACATATCACAGGCATCACGGTCAGAGCGCTCGCTGACCACCAAGCCAACTTAACTCGTCTCTGTTTATCCAACTGTTCCCAGATTACAGACGACGCTATCACTCACCTTCTGCTTCATGGTGTTTGCCGTAAACTAGAGCATCTTGAACTCGATAACTGCACCGTTTCCGATGAAACCTTGAATACCATTGCTGTTTATCTCACCACACATCCACCATCGCCTACCACACCGGATTCCAGCTTCAGTTTTTCGTCTGCGTCTGAGTCAAGAAGGTTCAATGTCGAAGTATTGGACTGTGCTAATATTACAGAGTCAGGTGTCAGGTCTGCCCTTGCGAAGGCAAGCCCGATGTTGACAATCAAGAGCTTCTATTCCTGGCAAGAGGACGAACAAGACGATGATGAAGAAGACGAAGAGGACCATCGGCTGCAACTCCGGATGCTGCCTGCTCGGAGAGCAACGGCTTCCAGGAGACGTTACAATACCATCGGTCGACAACGACGACGGCGTGATGGGACAGGACAGCCTCATGCAGCCAACTGCATTATCCTTTAAGACTAGCATTGTTCTAAATATCTATCCATCTTTTCTTAATTCCTCCTCCTCCTCCTAAATTACATACACTCTCTTTTCCAAAGCATGTCATTAACTATTACGGCAACAAACAGACAAGATCATTATTCTCTTCAGCTTCTTCTTGATAGGACGAGAAGGAAAGGGACCAGTCATGGGGAAAAAGGAAGGATCGGGAAGGGGTGCGGGTGGGGGAAAGGATGCGAACGAGAATTTACTAAATACTCTCTCGTTGTAATATGTTGATGCAAGACATTAAAACTGGAGAGGAAGGGGAAGAAGAAGAGTTTGGGGTTTACTTTTCTCTTCTTCCCTTTTATTACTGACAGCAGGAGCCTCCTGAAGAGTTAGTCTTTGCTGGTGTCGAATCCAATCTGACTTCTTCTCTTTGACGCGTCTGTTGTGCTTGTTGTGTATCGATAAGTCGCTTCTTGATGTCCCTGTGCTCCGCTATAAGTAAACCGGACCTTTCTTTTTTATCTCTCCGCCATGTACTTACCTCGCTAGATCGAAAAACGCTTCTTCAACACCAATATTGGCTTTTGCGCTAGTTTCCATAAACCGGATGCCGAGTTCGTTTGCAAGAGATTGACCTTGTTCTGTCGTAATCACCTATTGCATTTTCATAATCCCTTTACTTTTAGTCTTGAGGGCTCTTGTATCCACGACAATAGCAAAACATACTCTCTTGTCTTCCATATCGCATTTGTTGCCAATGAGGATCTTATTGACACCTTCACTCGCATGCTGTTCAATGTTGGAGAACCAATTTCTTACATCTGAAGCAGTTGGTTTGTTCCTCGTTCATATATTGTTACGCTTTTTGTTCCCTCCGCCTTACTTCCAAAAGACCGTTCGTCGGTCACATCGTACACCAACAGAATACCCATGGCTCCGCGATAGTAAGCTATGTGGTGGAAAAAGAAAGGCATCAGTCCGGGCCAGCGGCTTTCGTCAACGTGGTTATGTATATGTATATTTCGGCAATACCCGTTGTGATGGTACGGAACCGCTCTTGTCCCGCTGTATCCCAAATTTGCAATTTGATGCGTTTGCCATCTAATTCTATCGTACGAATCTTGAAATCGATGCCGATAGTGGTGATGAAAGACGGTGTAAAAGAGTCGTCGGAAAAGCGTAGAAGCAGACAGCTTTTGCCCACACCTTTACGCGCCCAGAAAAGTGGTAAAAGGAAATAACGGGATGAGAACACATCATCAGTGACAACAAAAGTCCTCATCTGCCCATACCGGAATCACCAATCAAAAGTAGCTTAATTAAATAGTCATAAGAAGCGCTTTTTGCTGTAGCCATGGTTCTGCAGAAAGAAAGTAGAGAGAAGGGAGAAGAGAGGACGCTTCAGAAGACCAGCTTTGTGCCATGACGCTCATCGGAGTTTTGGTGAACATCCCCTTCGAACAAGGATACCAGCCCAGCGTTGTTTTGCAGAATACTCTTGATATGGTGAGAGATCGCTATAAAGAAGTCTTCCTCACGCGCTGCTTGCTGTTTTGATTGTTCAAGGAACATGCAAGTTGTATTTGCGGGTGTATACACCTCTTGATGCATGTAATTCATAGGGTCAAGCTGTTCTCTTCTAAAAGCCATGATTTCTGTGGTTGACATATTGGCTCGAAATTAGGCGCTACGGACCAGGATATATTGATGAGGCTCATACTAAACTGTTTCTATGGCAAGATCCAAGCATGTCAAAGACATGTTTTGTCTGAAAAGTCGATATAAAACTGGAGGTGATGAGGGCAGAAACATTGTTGTTCTTCAAGCGATTGATCGTTGTTGCTCCATGTCTTTCGCATTCTTGTTTCATTTATTTCGACGGCAAAGCGTCTTAAAGGCGCGTAGGAGCCTCCGCTCACTCTACGAAGCGTTCTCGGTTGATTCCACGAGCACCGAAGACGAGTTGACCTCTCTTTTGACACACCGCCGGAAAGGGTTATTAAAATGGCGAGACAGTGGCATTGGATTTGAACCAGACGGACAACAAGTAACCAGCTTCCATGAAGCGTGGACCGAAACAAAGCAAGTCTTGGAATTCACCTGGCCACTTGTTATTGCCTATCTTGCCGGTACAGGAACCAGACTTATCGATGTATGGTTTCTGGGACGACTTGGAGCACAAGGTGCGAAGATAACGTATAACAAGCGATAAATTTCCAGCTAGCTATTAATTAACTTGGTATACAGTCTTGGCCATTGTAAGTCTTGCCAATCTTTTCGCAACAGTGTGCGGTCTGGCGATGGGCAACGGCCTCTTGACAGGTAATAATGAATGCTTTTGGCTTCCGTGATGACCAAATCAAGCAAAATTAAAACGAACGTTCACAACAGCAACTGATACGCTGGTGGCACAGGCCTTCACCGGAGCCAGTGACTCGAAGACCCTCGGTATTATATTTCAAAGAAGCTTGGCCATCATGGCTGTTTACTCGGCAGCTATCGGCATCTTTTGGTAAATGGGATATTCTTGATTACTACGATGACTAGCCAATCTCATGTTTAAAGGACATATGCTGAGACGATTCTCGTCAAACTGGGCCAAGATCCAGAGTTGGCGGCTGGCGCTCAATCCTACTTGTACATTTGCATTCTAGTTACCTTTTTCGTCTTCGCCTCCACTACCATCCGCAAATTTTTACAAGCACTCGGTAAGTGATACGTTGCATTTGGCAGAAAAGCTGACTAAGCCGTGTTATTTTAGGTAAAATGCGTGTAATCATGTTTATGTTCGTGACGCTCGTTCCGTTCAACATCCTCTCAAACTTTATCTTCTTGAACTGCTTGCACCTAGGACACATCGGCGCAGCCCTGAACTTTGTATGCTGGCACCTTTTGATACTTGGCGTCTTCTCGGGCTTTCTATTACTTGGAACCGACTTCCGGCGTTCCTACTGGCCTGGTTGGTCCAGGAGCACATGGATTGGATGGGGAGCTTTTCTTAAACTCGGCAAGTTTTCCCTTCCCGCTGGTTATGATATGTTCAACGGGATTAACACGGATTGATTCAGGTGTTCCTGGTATGCTAAGTGTATCCACTGATTGGGCATTCGAAGTGTGCGCACTAATAACCGGTGAATATCATACTGCTTGTTTTCTTTGACATTGAGTGCACCATCTGACAAACAATAATCGAGTGCATAGGTACACTCGGGAAAGCCAGTTTGGCCGGTCAACATATTGTACTTACGTTCAATGCACTGCTGCTTATGTTGCCCGCGTAAGATCGACTCTTCTCTATTTCTCTGAACCAGCTCTGAATCTCATGACGCTGTTCCAAAAGCGCCCTTGCCAGCGCCCTTGCTGTGCGTGTAGGTCACCATTTGGGTGCCAATCGTTCTAAAAAGATCAAGATATGCGTTGTTTCTTCTGTTTTTCTTGGAGGCCTTGTTGCTGTATCAAATGCGACCTTGATGTTCACTCTTAGACACTCCATCGCTTCCTGGTTCACTGCCGACGCCAATGTGATTCAAGCTGCAGTCGATCTTTTCCCTGTAGCTTGTCTCGCTCATATCGTGATGGTATGTAAAAAGAAAAAGAAATAACGACTAGCCCTTTCTTTCTCCTCTAAGAGCCGTGACATGCAGGCACTAGTCATGATCTTGTCGTCGACGCTGAATGCGCTCGGCAAGCAACCTGTGGTGGCGGTCTTCAATATTCTTTCTTATTACACGATAGGGCTGCCGCTCGGCTTATTGCTGACACTATCTTACGAGTGGGGTTTGATCGGTATCTGGTCTGGTGTTGTCGTGGCTGGTCTGCTGCAGTGCATGGGTAAAGGGATCATCTTAACGTTCCTTATCGATTGGGACGATGAATGCGCCAAAACCATGAAGCGGATCGGAAGCCAAGAAAGGACAAATGCGCATAAAGTGTCATCGACGCAAAGTCAATCCAACACGGTATAAATACAGTGTTCACTCTTTCGCCCTAAAGATGTGTATACATTCCTATCGCCGCAACATGTTTTGTTTTCAGTATAAAACGTCTGTACTGTTAGCGCACTGCATAAGCGTTTAAACTGTTGCTGTAACACCGTACGGATACGAAAGAATCTGTATAGAAGCACGTGATTGTAGAGGCCTCTGATTTGTTTGTTCCCCCCCCTACTTTTGCGATCTAGTAGACGAGGGACAGTATCCTTCAAACATCCTCATTCCCTTTAATGTTTGTGCTCTGGCAGTTTTCAGGTCAACCTATCGACAACGTGCATCTGGACAATACGTCTTCCTTAAGGGATTCTCTGTGTTAAGCGATCGGTACTGGTCGCTCCGCAACCGATTTTTTCTGCTTTTGAAGAGACGCAAGCGTACGACCAAGAGCCTAAACCCCACATGTGGACAGAGTCATACTATCAAGCCAGTTTATCCTCAAGGCGGATCAGCTTGTGATGAGACTCGGCAAGCCAGCGGCTCTGTTTTTGCGTTGCGCAACCAAGATCAAGCGGGTTCCACCGACGAGAAAAGCAATCAACTGTAACAAAAGGGCGACTCATCAGCGTTGCATAACAAACCCTAAAAGAGGGATTGAAGACAGCAAGGCAGAGCATCGATATTTACATGATGGGACTGAAAACTAGAGTACATTAGAGGGGGGAACACAAAGGGAGCAATAAGGTAAGATAGAGAAAGGGGACAGCGCGACGTCAAGGCAAAGATGTGAGAGGATTACAAGAGGCATCTTTGAAGAGTGTCCTTTTCTTATCTACTCCTGACCGTTATTCTTCTTTCTTCTTCTCTGTTCTGTCTTCTAGCGCTGCCGCGATAACGTAACTTATGGCTACCAAATTCGCCATCACAGCAGCCGCTCCTGCGGCGTACGTTCCGTTGCCTTATAATACGCGTCTCGCTTGTAAATAACTGAATCAACGTTGCCTTCTTTCTTTCTGTTCCTACCCTCAAACAAACGTTCCACGGTGTAAAAGTACGTCCCGATCGGCAACGTGATAAGTGCTGCCGTGAAAGCAAGGAGCTTAAAGATCACCCAGCTACTCACTGCTGGCTTTTGCTGTACAATTGCTGGCATCTTGGTACTCGAAGACGTTGGAGTAGACATGATTACAATTCACCAGTACTAGGTCAGATCTAATGTTGTTCAGACTTTGCCAGCAAATTGTTGCGGCCCTTGAAATCATCCTGTTGTATCATGCTCACGGCTTCCGCGTCATCCTTACTGCATCATTTGTATCCAAGAGCGATCAATGGCGGCAAAAGCTTCTTACGTGTTCCAGAGAAGTACTAATTCTTGGAGCCAGTCCCAGGAAATAATTGAGGGCATTTTCGCAAAGGATTTGAACGTGAAAATTATGCAAAATGACATGCATTATTTTTTCGCTTTCTGACGACATTTATGGATAACAAGACGCACCAAAGGCATGGGCGTCGTTGCCTTGAACAAGAGTGGACAATTGATTTGTGCATGGACCTTATTCTTAATACTCTCTATATGGGTAGCAGCGTTAACCAATCAAATCGAGGCAAAGCAATTCAAAAATTCAAGTGGGCCTGGAAAGAGCTTCGGTCGAGGAACCTTTGATGAAAATCAATCCACGCGTCTTCTTTGACATTGACATTGACGGAAAACGAAGTATGATCCTTGGGCTGCTTTAGGCTTTGACCATAATATGTCCACTAATTCTAATCTCTGACTAGTCGGCAGAGTGATCTTTGAGCTCTTTGCTGATGAAGTACCGAAAACGGCTGAAAACTTTCGTGCCCTATGCACAGGTACGGTGACTTTATTCTCCTTTCTTGCAATGAGACCATACTTAATGGCATCAACTATCAGGTGAAAAGGGGTTGGGTAAAGTGAGCAACATGCCGTTACATTATCGTGGATCTATCTTTCATAGGCAAGATCAAAAGGAGGTGAGGAGTTACGAACACTCACTCATGGTCTCCCGATTTAGAGTCATCAAAGGTTTCATGATCCAAGGCGGTGACTTTACTCGACGTAATGGATCTGGTGGGGAGAGCATTTACGGTGCGACATTTCCTGATGAATCCTTTGCACGAAAGCACTCAACCCATGGTTTGCTCAGCATGGCCAACCGCGGACCGAACACGCAGTCCTCTCAGTTCTTTATTACGACGCGACCTGCACCACATCTGGACGGCAAACACGTCGTCTTTGGCAGAGTGGTGTCAGGGTATGAAGTAGTAAAAGTTGTAGAAAACGAACCTGTCGATGAACGCGACCGACCACTGCGGACAGTCATGATTGCTAATTGCGGTGAACTCGTGCTGAAACTTCCTCCGGGTGTCAAGCGTGAGTTTTGCCCTAATTGTTTGAGAAGAAAGAGCTAGGTATAACTGATGTGGTGGATTAGTGAAGCAAAAGTCAGACAAACACTCGAGATCACCGTCAGATGCTTCGTCTGTAAGTAGTCGATCTCGGTCACCTTCCGTGTCTTCCGAAAGTGATGAAGAGGAAGAAAGGAAACGCAAAAAGAAAAAGAGCAAAAAGAAGAGTAAAAAGAAGGATAAAAAGAAGAAGAAAAAACGATCCAGTCGACGTAGTCCAAGCGTATCATCCGTGGAAAGTGATGAGCGCAGTCCGTCACCAGCAAAGTCTGATCGGCGGCCTGTAAGTCGGTCGCCTTCTCCATCACCTCGCCGTGCTTCAGAGGAACGTGATCGTCACAATGACCGGAAGCGATCACGAAGTAGAAGCCCTTCGCCTGGCAATGAGACGCGCTCCAGGCTTTCGGGAGACTTCTACCGGCCAAAGTATAGTCGAGGGGATGAGTATGTACCGGAGTGGCAAAAGAAACGCCGATTTGACGATGAACCGGGAGTGACATTCAAGGGAAGAGGTAGAAAGGTAAATAAGTGGATTCTACTATAACATGTTGCTTTCTCTCTTTATCTAATGTGAAAATGCTTAGAAATATCGACCTCAGACTGGTAGTGGTATGCGTGGTTGGTGATTATGAAAAAAAAAGAAGCTTATGAATAAAAGAATGCAATTTTGTTTAATTATACACCTCCCTTCTTGACATTAAAGAAGTTTCTAACGACAAAAACTTGAAGGACAGCCATGACAATAATGGCAGCACTCTCGAGCAGAGCAAACCAAAAGATTCTACTTTCTGTTGATTGGACTGTGCTTGCATTTCGGTTTTCGCGAGTTCGAAAGTACTTTTGAGTACGGGCAATGTTGGTAAGTGAGCCAGAGAGACGGAAGAGTGATTCCTCCATGGCACTCAGAGTTTCCGGAGGTTGGGAGCTGGAGCCTTCACGCTGATAGCTGGGTCGAACTTCGTGTTCGACTGTGATTTCAAAATCAACAAGTTTTTCGGCAAAAGTTGACATGTCGTTTGAAAAGCAGAATGCATATTCACCAACGTGGTTGGCGGTAAATACGTAGTCGCCCTGTCGTTCGCGTTGACCATCCAGTATTATCTTTTCACGGGGATCCTGAACCGTAAAGTCGATATCAAACGAGCCGCCCGATTGTACCTGCAAAGAATATGCAGGGTTACTTTACTTGTTCCTCGAAAATGGGGAGAGGGGACAATCTTACAGCAAAGTAAAAGCCGATTTTCTTGCCTGGTGTATCAGGCCATAGGTAAAAGCAAGCCTTTTCGTTTGCAGCGACATTGTAGGTCAATGCCGTTGCATCGGCATGTGTTATAGAGACAAGCAGACAAGAAATCAATAAAAGGAGTCCAGCAATGAGTCGTGGATGATGTGCCATCAGGTATCAAAGGGCGTGCGGGTTCGGTTCGCGTGCTCCGCTTTGATTGGGCTTTTTGTGGGACTCTGAAATTCGGGCCTCCTTTTCTTTTTCTGTTCGTTGCCACTCTGACATGAAGAAAAATCACCTGCTTAATTCGACAGGAAGAAGGTAAGGCGCTTTTTCTTCCTGACTATATATGTATATGTAGAGCGGTGTGTTTCTGATTGTATTGCATTGTAGTCCCTGGTATAAGTAAGCAATCGTTGATCGAAAACTGTTCTATGAATGATTGTAATAAAAGTCTTTCGTTATTTTGGGTAGTGCTGATGGCACTGTTACCGAGAGCTACGTTATTGGTGTTGCAGGTCGGGAACCATCAGAATGGCTTTATTACGGGCGTCTAATGGCTTGTTCCCTCCCCTGTTAGGTGGAAGTGCGAGTGGCAAGACTAGTGTCGCCGAGTGAGTTCCTTCTTTTCCATTTCATTGTCACAAGAACTTCCAATTAAACGACTTATAGGCGTATCTTGAAAAATCTCAATGTGCCGTGGGTCGTCATTGTGTCTATGGATTCGTTTTACAATGTCTTGACGCCTGAACAATCTGCGCTGGCTCATGCAAAGTAAGCGCAAGTCTTTGTACAAGGGAGTGGAATCCATCATTGATTGATCTATCGTTATTCGAAACAGCAATTTTGATTTCGATCATCCGTCAGCCTTCGACTATGATTTGCTTTATGACAGTCTTTGCAAATTGAAGAATGGGTGGGTTCTTGTGACATCTGGACGCTTTCGGTGGCGGCGATATATGTAAAGCTAATATGGTTGTTTCACAACAATAAGCAAATCCGTCAATATTCCCGTCTACAATTTTGCTCTACATGCGCGAGAAGAGCGGACGACAACGATTTACGGAGCCAACGTTATTATCTTTGAAGGCATCTATGCACTGCACGACAAGAGGATACGCGACCTCATGGATTTGAAAGTAAGGCGCGACGTGGGAAACTGATAGAGATGAATCTCCTATCAGTTTGATTGACGAGAATTTGCCTAGCTGTTCGTCGACACAGATGCTGATATTCGACTAGCGAGACGCTGTATGTGGCTGGTAGAGAGACACAGTTGTTATAACTGGGGAAAGACTGATTATAGTGTTGTAGTGCAACGTGATATCGCAGAGAGAGGTCGCGATCTGCAGGGTGTATTGCAGGTAGGTCTCTATTTTTTTTCATATTCGATCAAGTGAACGTGTTACTGATTCGTGTATACGCATACTAGCAATACACTCGCTTTGTCAAGCCAGCATTCGATGATCATATTCAACCTACAGTCAAATATGCTGATGTGGTAAGCTTGTTGGCTATATATAGACACCTGCTTAAAGATATTTTGATAATGATGACGATGATGGAAAACGAATAGATCATTCCAAGGGGTCTTGAGAACGTTGTAGCCATTGATTTGATCACAAAGCATGTACAGCGCCAGCTTACAGAGAGAAAAATGCATTTACGGTGGGATCTAGCCAATACGCCAATTGACGACAAGATGCCTGCCGATATGGTCCATGTACTGCCAGAGACGAATCAGATAAAGGTACGAATTAGAAGATCATAGAAGCTAATGGTTTTGCATGGATGCTAAGTTTTGAGCAGGGTATGCACACGATACTCCGAGACAAGGATACGCCAAGAGACGAGTTCATCTTTTATGCGAACCGTTTGTCGACCATCATCGTAGAAGCGTAAGATGTTGTATTTGTCTACTATGGAGTTGTCTTTTTGACATAGTTGATTTCTAGTGCCCTGAATCTGCTACCTTACAAAGAGGTGGCGGTCACTACGCCTGTTGGTGCCGAATATAAGGGCATGGAATGCAACGAAAAGGCAAGCGTTGAACGAACATCTAGCATGAGTAATTTCTAACAAATGATTAGATATGTGGTGTTTCGATTTTGAGAGCCGGTGGAACGATGGAGACAGGGTTAAAGCGTGTCTGCAACGACGCTTTAATTGGCAAGATCCTGATCCAGACAGATCCGAGCACGGGTGAACCACAGGTGAGCTGCAAATATGGGTACTTCGTTGAAAGGGGTATGCTCACATAGTATAACGAAGCTCCATTATTGTAAACTCCCTGGAGACGTCAAGGATCACTATGTTATTCTCATGGTATGTTGATTCAAATGCGCATGGTGCACTCGCCTTTACTTAAATGTTATGTAGGACGCAACCATTGGAACTGGCGCAGCAGGACTGATGGCTATTCGAGTGTTGCTTGACCATGACGTACCAGAGGTAAGACTTGAAAATGAGTTCAGTGATAGATGAATAATTCACAAGTTATATGCGCTTCTTTATAGGATCATATTATCTTTACTGTCTTCCTGGCGGCCCCTGTGGGCTTGAATGTCATTGCAAAAGCTTTTCCTCGTGTTCGCATTGTCACTTCTATGGTTGATCCTGTCTTATCCAAAGAAACTTTATTCATTGAGCCAGGCATTGGAAACTTTGGCGGTAAGTGGGGGGATATACAACTCAATCATGTAAAAACAGAACTAAATATAGGCCTAATTCTGTAGATCGCTATTTCGGAACGGAAGACGACGACTAAAAGCAAGGCATATCTTCAACATTTGCATCTTAAACATAACAATACCAGTCGCACGTATCATTATGCATCGAGTCTTCTAAATTATACAAAATCGCATTTCTGTCACACAGCCATTTGACAATAAGGAGTTATCACAAGCTACTGTATTTTGAAGGAAGGTT
>JSYX01000062.1:0-91111 GCA_000787465.1 Thermomucor indicae-seudaticae
ATGTCACATGATGGTACTCACTGCATACGCGATATTGGCCAAGCCTTGGTATTTACCACGTTCACGCAAGGACACCAAATCACTCGTAATGACGCTACTCATCTATAAGGGGAAAAGGCGAAGTTAATAACCTACCTACTCCCTCTCCATTTCTATGTTTTCGTATTAACCGTATTTAATCCACCACCACCAATGCCAGCCACGAGACGTGCTGCCACCAGGGACCACAAGTCATTGGCTACCCCACAAAAGAAAGAACCCAGGAAAAACACGGTAGCCGCAAACAGCAAGGCAGATTTGCGTCCGAAAGCATCCGAGACCCGGCCATCTAACAATAAAACAATGAAGGTCGCACCAAGGTCTTCCTGGTAAATCCTAAGGTAAAGAAAACTTACAAAGTGGTTGTAATGCAGTATAACTGAGCATATACGCAGTTGCGATCCACACAATCTCGTTAGACCTATTGCCAAATCATTACTAACAAGCGAGCGAGGTAACAATAAGCGATAGCTTCTATTACCGTTTAAATTCTGTGCCGATATGTGGGTAAATGGTTGCAACAATGTTTGAATCCAATGAAGACAAAAAGACGCCAACCCAAAGACTGTCAAAATATATAAGCATTATGCATCTACGGCTAGGGCACTCCCAACATGTCGTTCATTGCTTACCCAAACAGAATAGAATAGAGTGAAGCACCGCTTAATCGGCGAGCAACAAGCGTCGCCATGTCAATGGCCTTATTGTCATTACCAGCGGTCTGCTGTGATCCATCCTCCGTAGAAGAAGAAGAAGAGGAGGAAGCACTACTGCTAATGTTGATGCGACCCGATTGATAATTTGGGCGCTCGATATTATCCTCGAGGAGCGGCAAAGATTCGTCGCGCCAGTCTTGGTGACTCATCATGCAGAGCGGGAGAAAAGAACACAGATCTGCGTCGCAGAAAATTGCTGTAAATATAGCATTGTTCGGAATCGGAAGTTTCAACTCCGATATCTCCGGGAAACCCAACAGTGCCTGATCATTAATGCAACGCGAAAAAACCGTTACCAAGTTACATGTATTCTAGGTATTTTGATGGAAGTGTGCATTCTAACTTGTGATGATCTGGCGAATTAATTGTATCTATGATCTACAGCAACAAGAACGTTTGGATCCTTGGTAAGGATCCTGACTTCCATTAAGGCTGCCGATACGTACGGGGCTGCATGGCCCTGATCGGAAACAATGGTTATGTCCGGTTTTCCGCGCAATATGTGCACGATCCTCGGCGATCACTGTTTTTATTCATATGATACTCTTATGAGCATAAAGAGTTATACGGATATATACATAATCATTTCGGAACATAATGAACGTGATCTTCCCTGAGTTCGTACACAATAAGTTCCATTTGCTGCCTGTCCACAGAACTGTTGTGGATTGACGACAATGCTGCAGTCGCAAGCGTGTCCCAGATATTGCTATTTAGTAATTGAGGATCCGAATGCAGGCAAAGCTTCTGACCCGTGGGCTGAGGCATCGAAAGGAACAAAGCCATGTCATTGTCCATATTCGGTATTACCTGGTCTAGAACAATGACCTTCTGACCACCGCCGCCAGCAATGACCATATAGAAACACTTGCCTTAACTTTGGGACAGCCGTGCGTTACCAAAGTGATTATACCTTGCTTATCCCAAACATTTTAGCTAGAGCCTCCACTCGGTTGAATTCTGTTCGGTACAGGATATCTGCAAATGCCGGGACTTCGTTGACAATACGAAGACTGAAATGAACTTGGCTAGTGTCCGGCATTGTGAACAATAATAACTGGGCATATAACCTCCGCTCTTAATCCACAGCCTATCGAGAGTCCTCCACATGCTGTGACCACTTGAAGCTAGTCTTTGCATGTCCTCACGCAGAATGCTCGTTCCTATAATGACAGTCTTGAAAGAGATCTAGCAATAAAACATCGTATGGGAGGCGCAAAGTTGCTGAAATTTATGCTGATTGATTTCCGCGGCGAGTTGCTCTTTAAAGGGGCCGTAAATGGATCATTGACGAGACTTGCTGAAGCCAGCCTCGTAAATTAACGAAGCTTCACGAGTCTGAGAGACCGCGAATGCTCCCTCTGGAGGAATCAGGACGGAAAGAGCTCAATGACATTTTCGGCATCCCTGAGAATGCTGTCCTAATCATGCCAAAGGCTCATAGAGCGAGGCGCGATACCATCATTATGGAATTCCTTGTTCATTGTGTTTAGGGTTTGGTCGTGATTTCCTAATGCGTAGCAGCTTCGCCGTTGCGGACACAAGCACCAAAGCCACTGTCAATCAACTCGTCAGCCATACGTTAGACCAAAAAAGAGCACTTTGTTGCCTGGTTGACTTCGATGTGTCCATGCATAAAATTATCGCGTTGCATGGGTAGACGACGGACGCTAGTAAGCGGCTATTAAGCCTCCCCTGGCGTGGCCCTGGGATACTCAATCGCCATTGTCTACCTTTAACACGTGCAGAAAAGCATGGACAATGCGGACCACTTCCCTCGCCCCTTTAACGAAAAGGTTCGTGGTCGGAATGCTGTCAGGAAAACCGTTCATCCGATGGAGTCAATACAGGAGTTCGTCCGAAATAAAGCACAGTAGCAAAAACCAGTGCGCCAGATGTTAGCAAGACCGGATACCGTCCAAATCTCTTTCTTATTCCACAGGTGAACCGAATGCATATGCGTAGGTCAGTCGAGATCTACGGTACCAATGACAGTGTGCATACATCAGCTACATAGCAGGTTCGGGAGAATTGTATGCCGGAAAGGATGCCGCTAATGCCTTGTTAGGAAAAAAAAGAGTCCATGTTGTTGCAAACTACACTTCTCCAACTGGAGGTACTGCCATCCATCAACACATCACGGTCACTCTAGAACAGAGCACCCGATGTTCCTTCAGCAGAGCCTATTCGTTTCCATTTTTCCGTACCTGGCGCCAAAATTCGATGCAGTTAGCGTGGTGGCCACAACGGCAAATTGAAACCGGGGGAAAGGTGCACAAACTTGCTTGATATAGCAAAATGTCAAGTCTCGTTAGTAATACCATTATTGTGGGACCTCTACTTAGCGAAAGGAATAGAACGCTAATTCACTTAGTAGTATTGAGAAGACGCTGGGATCCTTGGCATAACCATCAGCTTATCTACCCGGTTCATCTGGACAGTTCTTGGACTCTGGACCCCCCATCTATCCTTTAGTCGCCGACTTACTTTTTTTTATCCATTAGTAAGGGTGCTATGCGGAAGCAATCGAGAAGATATGATGGTACACACAGACAGACGCACAGAGAGCGTGTGTATCACTACCTTTTCTTTTCCCGCGATAACCAAGTAGTACTTGATCTACATAGCATACATAACAAAGCTGCAAGTCTGTTTTTTATCTACAATCTTTTACTGTTTTAACGAAACCGGGGCTTTACTGCTTAAGCTTTCCGCTTGGGACAAGGTAACTTCTCCGTACTTATCAAGGGCTCCGCTGTGCAACCCTTCATTGGAGAATATCTTGATCTTTCAAAATGTCCGAAGACAGCATTTTGATAGGCGAATTTAAGGTTTGATGTGCTCGACAACGACGATGGTTACACCTTTCTTGTCTGAGAGAGAGAAGGGGAAAGGGTTACTCGGTCCGCCTTGTTCGATGAAGGGGGAAGGGTAGGAAAGGGAGAATATAGTAGTAGATTTTCTACAAGTGTACAAGAAGGAGATTATGCGATTGGTTATCTTTACAATACTTGTCATGAAGAAGTGTATCCCTCTTTTCTTTACAAGGTTAATACATGTTTGTTTTGTCTTTTTGACATGTCATGATCGTCAGAAAAGACTTTACTTTTTGTTTCCCCAGACATCCCTTTCGAGTCTAATATGAAATTAAACGTTTGTGATACAATATGCAAAGCAAGAGAAGATGATCATGTCATATAAAAGCAATATTTTTGCCATGTTGATGAAATTGATGGATGGGAAAGGGAGGGGCAGGGAACAGGCTTCCGAGGCGGACATTCAAGTTGAGAGATCGGTGCAAGTGGGGAGGCGGAGTTTTTTTTTAAATAACATTTTGAGGTGGTACCTTGTAGAACCGTTCTTGTAATAGAAGAAGTGGTGCGAAAAAAAAAGTGCTTCCCAAACCACTGGCTTTCGTCGCTTTTAAAAAGGGCGAAGCAATTTCTGAATTGAAAGGTGGATCGCGTAGCATCTTCGTAGCACTTTTTTTTAATTGCAATCTTCTTTGCTTCTTTTCACCCGCGTTTAATCTCTCTTTCCTTTTATCCCCTCCAAAAATAAAATAACCCCTTCCCAAACTAGCTTTCCTTGACTGCAACAAAAAAGAAGGAGAATACAAGAGAGCTTCTTCTATTTTCTCTCCTCCTTCATTTCAACAAAATATTTTACTACTTCTTCTACATAAAAAACACATCTGGCGAAGATCCCCTCCCTGTTGATAATCTCCCGGTCCCTAGTATAAACCACATTAATACCACCACTCCTCCCTTTTTCTCTCCAAATCTTTTCTTATAATGAGCGGAATTGCCTCAGAGTATATGAACGACTATCCCACCAGTGTTCCTCCTCAGTACACTGCTAATCAGCCCATCATGTACAGTCAAGGTAAGCAAAAAGACACAAGTCCAGAAGACAAAGTGGGGATATTAATGCTATATCTAATGTGTGGACCCTTAGCTTCGCCATCATTCTACTTGACGACAAGCGCTACTACTACATCTTCTCCTACAGCCGCAGCATTCTGCGACCCATCAGCCTATTCTGCACAACAGCAACAGCAACCAGGCAGTCCGGATTCCTTCATGTCTGGGATCACACCAACAAGCATGACTTATTCAAGCAGTAGTAATCCAGCAGTGCCGGCCACAGTTCCACCAGCAATCTTGATGCACCAGCCTCCTCCTACTACCAGCGAGCCGCCCATGTTGGTTGCCTCTTCTTCATCGTCTACGACTGCTTCGTCTTGTTCTTCCTCATCATCCTTTCCTCTGGTGAAGCAACCACCTCTTCCCGATTCTTTCTACCCCGAGTTTCTCCAGTACTCTAAGGAGTCCTTTGAGCCACCTGTCCAACAACAGCAGCAACAACAACAGCAGCAGCAGCAACAGCAACAGGATGATAACAAGCAGCAGGCTGCCTCGGCTGGACGTAAGAAACGGCGTTGCGAAGCAACAAATGCGCAAGAAGAAAACACCGAAGAGTAAGTTTATTTACTATATTTACATCAACTTTATTGATATTCACCCCTCCTCCCTGTTTTAGGCAACAGCAGCAGCAGCAAATGTCGACAGCGGAAATGCGAAGGCAGATTCATATCCAATCCGAACAAAAACGTCGTGCACAAATTAAAGATGGCTTTGAAGACCTTCGAAATGAACTGCCGGCTTGTCTGAACAAGAAAATGAGCAAAGTTGCATTGCTGCATCGAAGTAAGTTTCCCTTTTTCCTTTTTTTTACGTTTCACGATATAGATGATAACATTGGTTTCATAGCTGTTCAACATATTCAACACTTGAAGAATACCCAAATGACCATCTTGGCTGAACTCGAACGACTGGTTCATGAAAATGAACAGCTCCGCAAGTAAGTCTTCTGCTATCTCTCTTTGTTAAAGACATTTACTTATCCCTCCTTTTAAAGGTTCCAACAAAGCGTACTTCAAAAGCAGGCCTTGGAAAACATGTATTCCATGGGCAATCTGTAGACTCTTTCCTCTATCTCTCTCTCACAATGCACTCCAACTCAATGTAACTTGCGCGCAATCTTTTTTGTTCTAAGTCATTTGCATTCCTCTTCTTTCTGTTAAGCTCTTCTTTTCGTTTATTCTCTCTCAATACCAAGCAACCACCTCCTCCACAAGCACTGTTTCTAATCTTTCCTGTTGCAATAGATCTTCTTTTCTTTATTCTGGAACCCCACAAAAACGATGCCCTTTTCTTTTTCCTTATACCCACTTCTTTTTCCTCTCTCTTTTTCTTTTTTTTCTTCTTATCTATTGCAAAGCTTTAATCTCGATTTTCTGCTTTTTTTATGTTAACAAGTAATAAAAACAACTCGAACAAAACTTTTTTAATTGTGTTCTGCATGAATAGGACAAATAGATATGTATATATAAGCGTACTCAAGAGAAGAGAAAAAATGTGTACACGGGGTGAGGGGTTGAGGAGTAAGGAAGAAAATGGAGAGAGAGAGATAGAGACACAGGTACATAATAGCTTAGTGACCGTTACTGTTACTGTTACTGCTAGTGGTCGTAACATTTTTGGGTGCCAAGGTAACCGCCAAGACGATAACGATCACAATGATAATGACGAGGCAGATACCCAAGCAAATGAACTTCTTTCTACGAGTCATTCTTGCGTAGTGGACCGCCCGCTTGACTTCGCTTGTGCCCTTTTCCATATCATTGACGACGTCGTACGAGGTTTCCTCGATCTGGGTCAGAACCTTGCCCTGGTTTTCGAGCAAAAAGTTCATTTCCTCAAACAAGCTCGAGAGTTCCTCGACACTCTTGGCCAATCTCCGAATATCTTCATGACGTTCCTGAACCGCATCCAAGGTTTCCTGTGCCTGATAGCGGCGCTGTTCATTGGTCATGGACTGCATCAACTGCTGAGCAAACACCGCAGGTCTTCCTTGCTCCGCCTGCGCAATAGCCTGCTCAATCTGTTCCGGAGTGGCATCAGGGTTAGCGATACGGATCTGGCGCTCGTACTGCCGCGTCTCGGCTTTTTGGAAATCCAGGGCCACTTGCCGGTGCCGCGAGATGCATTCCAGGAACGACCGGGTCACGCTTGAAAACTGGTTCTTGCGGATCGCCAAGTCCGACTGACCCAGACGAGGCTCCATGCTTTTGATTTTGGCTTTGACTTGCATCATGAGTTGCTGGGTATCCTGGTTCAATGACTCGAGCTGGGAACGCAGCCGGGATTCTTCGCGCGCATCGGCGGCTTGGAGCATGGACGACTGGACAGCCTGGATCTGGTTCACATTCTCATTGATGGCCTTGATGCTCTCCTGTACTTGCGAAACTTCGTTCAGGAACCCATCCATGGACGTAATGTCACCGCTGCCCGAAGAATGCAGTAATGGCCGCATCTCGTATCGTCCTCCTCCTCCCTCAGACGATGCAGCTGGCGCAGGCCGTGAAAGCTCAGCAAGTCGGTCAACACTCATATGTTAGTTTCTTTTGACAAAGACGGAAAGAAGGAAAACAGAGAGAGAAGTGGCACTACTGCACGAAAACAGAATGTGAAAAAAGTCCGCATCCAACTATTTTTAAACTGCAGTAACAGTTGCTATGATCCTCCTTATCCTGCGATGGAACATTAAAAACAGCAGATCTTTATATAGCAGAAAGTCGACTTCTTCCTCATCGTACACTTTTTCAGAAACTCGTTACTTCAGTCCAGAAATTAGGAGCAAGTTCTTCTCCAAAACTTCAGTGTACGTACATGACAGCACCGCACATATTTGATAAATGTCTCTCTGTTGAATTGACAGAGAATCACGTACGATATATAGCTGGTCCAGGACATCTCGATCGCACTTCCGGTCAAACAAAATGGGTATACCGTTCCATCCATACATGCGTAGCTCACGGATTAACGGGTGTCGGCCCAACAATCACGTGCTTCAGACAAGGGCAAAGAATTCTTTACTTCGTTTTGTTGTACCTGCAGAAAAAGACCGCTGCATCGCGTTCATTAGCGAAATGTGTGCGCATATAACTACGGCAAAGTTAATGAGATGCTAAAACGCGTGCTATATACTTATCATTCAACGGCTTCCGACCATGTTCCGTCTTCGTCCTCCACAGCAGTTGAAAGTCGCTGCCTTGGTCATCCATTGCGTGATCACGGTAAGTAAAAGAGGGGAAAAGATAGCAGCACATATACTGTCCTTAACGAAAGTGTTCCCAATAAACGATTCACATTCCAACACAGTGATCCTCTCCAGTCAATGATTTATAACACTATGAGGATTCAAGAGATTTCCTTTACATTAGTAGGATAATCACCAGGAAGCATAACGCTCGCCTGCCTCAAGCAACCCTACAGCTAATTTCAAAGCGGTTTCTACCCGCGTACCAAAGATCCCTTGTTCATCTGCTTGTTTCTTTCTTGATTCGTCGTTGATCATGATCGGTAACTGGAGCAATATTTTGCAGATGCTGATGGAAAACCGCATCCGCCGCCAGATATCGAAATACGATAGTTGCCGCAGTTGGTATTGAAGTTCGGATAGGCGTTGTAGTTCTTCGTGTATCACCTTGTAATACGCATGGGTCGCTATAAGACAGTTAGTAAGGTTCTGAGACGCCATCTTTTTATTCCTTACATTGTAGCAAGGAACGCATCCGACTAAATGCCAGCTCGATCTGTGAAATGGCTTCTTCACTGATATGCATTCCGGGATTCGCTTCATTTAATGCATCTATGAACAGCAAATATGAACATTTGAAATGACAAGTTGTATGGCAAAAGACTTACGGATAAAGGCCCGCATCGTTTGGAATTCGCCTTCCATCATTTCCACAAAAAGCTAAAGAATCCCGTCAATTGATCTAGTAACAATCGTGAATATACGTATAAAAAGTAACCTGGTGCAAGACGCGCTGCAAGGTCTCATTTGGGTTGTCGTCCTCTGTCGTCGCTGTCCGACGATGTTGTTTTGACAAGTCGTACATCAGTTTCGAAGATGGATTAGACAGTGTCTCATACGCCACTGATAGCACTACATTCCCTTATCAGAAAGTCGTTTCTTGCTGCTGCTGTTTTGTTTAGCTTACATTGAAAGCTTTCGGTTGCTCGAGGATAAGGCGGGACGAATTTGTCAGGGTGGCAGACTCGACTTTTCTAAATGAATTATAGATATCAGTCTTTGATCCTTCCTTTGCTTTTGCTTTGCTTGGTAGCACCTTTATATATGCTCTCCGTATATCTTCTGTTGATGCATCTTTGCTGACTCCAAGAACATGGTAATAATCTGGCGCTGAAAGAATATCTTCAACCACTTGGTATTTGTCATTGTCTGGCTTTTTCAATGAGGGCGATGACGGACGATGTGACCATGGATTAATGAATGGCATGACGGGAATTGTAAATGAGGCAGGAGAAAGGGACAAGTAAAACAACAAAAGGAGAGAGTCTCCTTTACTGACTGGAAGGAGACAAGAAAAACAGAAAGGAATATCCAAACAAAAACTTGCACCAACGATCATGTGAATATTGTTTTTATTTTTATTAAGCTATCCTAAACTATTGTTGAGAGCATGCAAAGTGGGATTATGCAAGAATTATAACTTGTTTGCTAGTTTGGCATGCAAGGTGTAAGTCTGTGGGGTTGAAGGTCAACCGACTTCACATATAGTACATGACTGAAAGTAGAGCATGAGACATTAACCCCAACCATTTGCCAGTCGCTTGTTTTAATCTTACCTTTCTGGAGCTCTGGCTTGACAACAGCAAAGCTTGCCATCTGTTGCTCAGAATCCATAGCCTCTGAAGTTGCTTCCGTATCTGACCAGTTTTCGCCGCGCCTATGGAATCTGGCGCGGGCAGCAACTAAATCCGCATAGTATGCCGGCGGCACAATGGAAACAGCACGGGTGGCACGGCCATAAATGTAACACAAGCGATAGGTCAGTTCTTGCAATCCATCCGAGGTGAACTGGTTTTCGTCGTAAAGAACGTGATAATGAGTTGGACGGGAAGTGCCTTGAAGACCGGCATGCGATTGCAGGTCTAAAAGGAATCGCGGTTTAGCCAATGACTCTAAAGTAAATTCATTGTGGTTTGCATATGGAGCAAGACTTACAGAAGTCGAATTCGAACGGATGCACAATCTCCGTATCGACTACCTAGTTGGACGTCAGTTAATAGTCCCATCCGTCAAGAATCAGCCATTAAAATACTGACCGTGCCAGGCTGGCAGTTGCCAGTGCGATCAGCGTCCTTCTGTTCCACAGGGAAGAAACGAGCATGATGGCGTTTTTGAACGACCACAAAGGTCAAAGTCGGTTTGTAGCCAGCATCCAACGAAGAACAAGCAGCTATAGCAATCATAAGTCAGTGCCGATTTCTTCTTTTCATAAGCACTCTTTCTCACCTTTGATGGCCTGAACTTCATTGTCCAAGACAGCCTTGAATTGACCCTCGGAGACGCCGTCACGGTAGAAGAGGATACGCTCCGGCTTTTGGCCGCTGGATTGATAAAAGGTCTTCAAAAGCTCCTTGATCATGTTGGCCAGATCAGCAATGATCTCGGTGCGATGGGCTTGGACACGGATAGCACTGGCGTAGCGGGAAGCGCGTGCGTCCATACTGGCGGTGACAGCTGCCACGGAAGGACGGTTCGTATCGCCTATCATCACACAGTTAGATCAACCATCCTTGAAACGAAAGAAAAAGAGACGAAGGCTACCTGGCGCAGGGTGCGTAACATCGCCACCGAGAACGATAGTGGGTCGTTGAGCAATGAACGGGATCTGGGGAGGAGAAAGATACAAGTTCATGCCACCCAGCTTCATGTTCACCTTGAGGCAGACGTTGGCACAGTACTGCTTCTTGGCGTCACTAATGTGCTTGCTCTGTACGCATTGAGTAGGAATGCCAATCACTTAAACAAAGCGAAAAGAATATCAACGGATGCTCTCTTGTCCAAATACTGAAGCAACATGGCTTACCTGTATCCGAGATCCGCTTAATTTCTGCATACAACGGGACGCCGGTATTAGGCAAGATACAGAGGATCAATTGAGGGTTGGCCTTGGCAGCATTACCGGCCTTGAGCCAGGCTTCCTTCAAAGTGCGGTCCAGATTACCCTGAGGGTCGGCAGACATAATGGGTGGAGTGCGGTTGACCACATTCTGTTTTAAGGTGAAGGTGAGATTAAATCCAGTAAAAACAGGGAATACATTTGACTCTTACCAATCCAGTATCAATAAAGGTCTGGCACAGCTCGCGGATAAAGCGTTGAATGGCCGGCATCGGGATCTGCGAGTGGAAATTGACAACAGACCATGAACCCAAGACGGCGCCATGGGCGACTTTCTTGCCACGTAGGTTCCATGCACCTCCTTGCGGTTGGAATGTCCCGTCAGGAGTGGCCTGCGAATACGAGATCTGCGGCACTGGCAAAACGCGTGCATTAATCATGGACATTTCTGGCTTGACGGTCATGCCAAATTGTTGAATATAGGGATTCTCGCGATACTTGAGAAGATTGAAGCCTTGCATGATCTTGTTAGCTCGGACATTGGGCTTCTGGCAAGTGAATTTGATCATTTCGGCTGTCTGTTTCTCGTTCAGCTTCTTCATGAAGCGTTGTCCAGGTACAATCTCGCAGACTTCCATAGGGAGGAAGGTGTCTCTTCGGATCACCACGCATGGCAAGAACGCAAAGGAAAGCCTCATGTTATACTGGTTCATAAAGTAGGTCGAAACAGTCATCTCGTTTCCAGCCTCGTCCTTGAACATGGTACGCTCGCAAGAACCGGGCGTCAACCCGACGATCTTGAACTTGCGCCGCACGTCCCCACGATGGACCACCTGGATCCTGAGGTTCTTGAGCGACTTCTCGATCTTCATTCTGTCACGGTCCGAAATCCCACGGCGAAGTTCATCCACAGAACGGCGGTTGAGGATCTTGGCCACAAACTCGGGTAGACGACCAGACTCATAGAAAGCCGTGGCGCTGACGTCCACATTGATAACCATTTTCCCTGAAAATTAAGTTAAACTATGGTCAATGCACATCCCTTGCAGTCCGATCTGAAACACATACCAACTCCAGGACGAGCTGATTGATAGTATCCTTGCCAGACTTCAGCACCATTAGGCAAAGGACGCTTATCCTGAGGCGTGAAGAAAGAACGGCCCACAGTCGAGTACATCATGCTGGGCATGTGACGAATAAGCACATCCAGCACCATGATGCCTAAAACAAGTATATGAGACATCACGTGATAAGGGCCCAGATTTTCATGCAGAATTTCGTTCACCTGTGAGACAGTTTGGGGTGAGGCGAGTTTGCCCGAGGAGGAATCGACGCAGTTCCTCCATATTGATCTCACCAGCTTTCTTGATGCGGATCTTGAATGTTCCAGCGGCTCTCTTAGGACCATCGGTGTCTTGAATCTCAACCTGTGTGATCGCGTGTCAAACAAAAAGTACACGTAATCCTCGTGATTTTTGTGATAACCTTACCTCAAATTGGCCAGTATGCTCAGCACCCAAAGGCAACGTCTTCGGGGCAAAGACGTTCTTGCGACCGTCATAGACAGTTTTGATGCCCTTGAGGATACCCTGCCCATCGGTGTCTTCGAACGCCTTCCAGATCTTGCGATACAACGCCGGAGGCGCATTGGGAGGATCGATTGTCACATCATAGTGCAGGAGGTTTTGGGTTGGGAAAGACGTAACTTCAAAGAAGTTGCTGCGAACACGCACCGGTCTTCCCACTTTGCCCGCGCCTGGGCGCATAACGTAATCGGTAAGCTGAAGAGCCATTGATCTTGATTGATATGACGTATATACAGTAGAAAAAAGAGATAAGAGAAAGAGAAAAAGACTCTACCGTAAAGAATGTTGTCAAAATTTGGCTTTTTATACGGTTCAATACAGAATGTGACACGCTTGTCCAATGACGCCCTTATTCTCAATGATCTTTTATCAACGTTATTTTGTAATAATACACGCTAGACGCACAAGATGCGTTCCATCCGGTCCACACACCTTTGGTTTCTTTGATTGAACAAGAAGTACCAAAGAACAATAGGATTGGACAAAGTTAAGGTTTGCCCAATTTGGGTGCACGAACGGATGAGGGCGCATTCCTTGAAAAATCAATCAAGTATTGTACTGTACGGTCAAACCTGGCTATAAGCAACAGGTCTATGCAGAACCTTTTGTTGCTTATATTGAGGCTTAGTCCCACAGATAAAATAAGAGTTTCTCTTCGTTCGTTTTCTGCAGCAAAGTACGGGTCTCGTTCACGAGTCGAATTTCCTTGCAACTTTATCCTACGCTTATACCAGGCAGTATTAGATCAGTACAGCAATGTAAATGTCCTTGCGCTTTCTCTTTGCAGTAACAGTGATAAACGACGTCAGACGACATGGTGTTAAGAGCAAAGAGAAAAGCTTAAAATGTTACGAGCAGAATAGTGTTACTGTGCTTATAGCAATGGGGTTCACACTATGTGAAACTAAGCTTTGTTCATCAGTATCTTGTTGCTAATGCTTATAGCCAGATTTTCTGCCAAATGTCTTAGAAGAAAGTTCAAATAGTCGAATAAAAATCGATGCGAGCTTAAAGCTGAATGTGCTTATAACGAGGTTTGACTGTATTACCAACATGCTCACGAGTAAAGAGTCCATCCTGAATGTATCTTGTCTATATGTACTTTTCTTATTGTAAAAGGAATGTCTTGTAAACAACATTGTCTGTTTCTTCGACATAATGATAATTAAGTTTTTGCAGAAATTCACTGAATGCATCGTTATCTTCTGGAGGTACTTGTATACCGACAAAGACTTTACCCATATCTATAACCGTTCCCTATACCGTCAGATATCGAGTCAACGGATTTGTACACTTGACAGGGACTTACCATCACCATGATTTCGATAATTAAATAATGAAACGTTCCACTCAGAATGCAGACCTTGTAAGAACTTCATCAGGGCACCAGGCCGCTCCGGAAATACTAGAAACAAACGAGATGATGTTATGTTAGGGACTCTTTTGCACCCGTTCCCATCTTGTTGCTTACCGAATCGAAAAACGCGTTCGTTCTTTGGATGTGCTCGCCCACCAACCATATAACGAGCATGCGTCTTGGCAAGCTCATTATGACTGACATCCCAACCTTCCATACCATCTTCCCGCCAACCTTTCAAAACCTGTTCGACTTCGGCCGCGAGATTCTGAACCTTGAAACTGATGTAAACATGTGCCTTTTCCGGATCAGAATACCGGTATGTAAACTCTGTGATCGCACGTGGATGGACATGGCGAATCATCTTCATAAAGCTGCCCGGCCGTTCCGGAATAATGACGTTACAGAAAGCCTCGGTTTGCTCACCGAGCTCTGCGCGTTCGCTGATAAATCGCAGTCGATCAAAGTTGACATTGGCTCCGGAGATAATACAGACATGTACACCCTTCTTCCGCATTTCAGGATGCTGTGCAAGGTATCGCTTCGCACCGGCTACCGAGACTGCTCCCGTAGGCTCGCAAATCGCCCGAGTATCTGTGAATAATCTTTAGCCTTATGGGAGCTGCTTAGTCAGTAGCAAAGAAAGGAAACGGCGGGTTCTACCTTGGAATACATCCTTGATCGAAGCACATATTTCGTCGTTCGTGACATTGACCATATCATCCACCACACTCATCGCTAGCCTGAACGTCTCTTCGCCCACTGCTCTGACAGCTGCACCATCTGCAAACAGACCCACTTCGCGGAGCTGGACCCTGCTCTTTTTCGACAAGCTCTGGGTCATGGCATTCGCATCCTCCGCTTCGACGCCGATGATCTTGATATGAGGAGCAATTCGCTTCACGTAGCTTCCAATGCCGGCAATCAGACCGCCGCCTCCCACGCAGACGTAAATGGCCGCGATATCGTTTGGATCGTGCTGTCGCAAGATTTCCATACCAATTGTGCCTTGACCTGCAATAACGTACGGATCGTCAAAGGGCGGGATATTCGTCAGTCCCTCTTGCTCCATCAACCGCGCGCACTCGAGTTTTGCTTCGTCAAAGTCGTTGCCGTGCAGGACGACCTCCGCACCTAGCCGCTGCACGTTGCGCCACTTGATGGCCGGCGACGGCACAGGCATCACGATTTTGGCCTTGATACCCAGCTTCTGTGCAGCCATCGCCACACCCTGAGCATGGTTTCCAGCAGAGCAAGCAATAACACCCGCCTTCTTTTCTTCTGGGCTCAGGTGAGCCACCTTGTTGTACGCTCCGCGAATCTTGAACGAAAACACAGGGTGCAAATCCTCTCGCTTCAAGTAGATACGCGCATCATCACCGAGTTTGGCATTCAAGTTCACGGCTTCTTGGAGTGGCGTTTCATTGACGATCTCGTAGACGCGCGACGTCAGAATAAGTCGTAGGTAATCGGGATGACTGTCGGCTTCCCTGTAAGTAATAGCGTTCGCTGACAAATTGCTTTTCAAGTGCGGTGCTGGGCAGCTGGTATCCGTCTCAACAAGTGCCTCCCCGCGAGGCGATCCGTTTCCAAATGACATGTTAAGGCGATCAGAAGGAAGGGTAAAAAAGTTTGGAGAACACCTTTTTTGGTTATTCGGAGTTGTCTAAAGATGTGTCATTGTGATGGAGCAGTGCACTCCGCCAGGCACGAAGCCCTGCCTCCTTCGTCCTTCGATGACAGGTATAGCTACCCGATAAATAAAAAAGGGTCTGTGCGACATAAACTCCAGGGTAGCAAAACATTTGGAATATTATGACGCTATATGATAGAAAAGACTCACATGTCGAGTTCAATAACAAGACAGATCTAATAACTGCATAAACATATAAAACTGTTTGCGCTGCACGTTTCATTCTCGGGGGCCCCCGTTTCCTGCCACTTATAAGTCACGCGGCTTTCATTTGAAAACATGATGCAAGATTTGTATTGACAGGTGAATGTAAATATCATAACATTCGAGAACAAGAATTACAGGAGGGGTTGGTTAGAGAGAAGACGAATTGATTAATTATACTCCATATGAAATTTCAAAGCGACCTTTCTTGATGACTACATTGGTTCGCTGGCGGCATTTATCGGAAGCTCCCATGGAAGTCGAGGAATGTTCTTGGGTAACCGTCGGCTTTGGCGGCTGCATATCCTGCATCATCATCAAAGAACGCACCTTGTCTGATGAACACGACTTGCTGTGTCGCTTTCTTCGGGTTGCAGGATGAGGAGGAAGGTCGTCTTTTGTCGTGACGCCGTCTGGATTCCGCCAGAACTCTTCGTCCCATATCTGCGGCGGCGGCTGCTTTGCGTGATGGCAAGTGTGTACAGATAGCCCACTACTTTTCCAAGACAGACATTCGTCGTCCTCAGTGGTTGTGGTCTCTGAAGCGCGTCGGCCTTCGGGATAGTCGGGTGGAGGCATTAAAAGAGATGAGCCATTGCTGGATATAAGATGGGTTTCATCTTGGTCGTAATAGCAACAGCAACACGTACTGCTGTTGTTACTGCTGATATTCCGGCATTCGCTGCAGGTTTGACTGTCTGGAACCTGATCATCATCTGGGAGAATCTTGATCCCGGCCATATCTGCAAACTCTTTGGCGGTCAAGTCTTCGGAATTTACAGTGATGTTGGACGAGGAGATATAGGATACGTAGGAATAGTTTCGGACATGACAAGATGTCTTGCTGCGTCTGTGACCAGGTCTAGCTGGTGCAGACAAGGTAGAACCCGTCTGAAGGCTGGCCGTATGGCGGTGCTTTGGGCGATGGCCTGGCCGCACAATCTGGTCGTTGGCCAGCGACGAAGAAGGCTCCCGTTTGACGAGGATACTTGGTAAAGGCTGTTTGTCTGGGTCCTGCCAGCAAATGACTCTGGGCGGAGATCGCATCGAATCATCGTTGCTGCTAGGTGCTGTCAATGCGTTTCGTGCCATATTAGTGACTTCGTCCTCTTCTTGCTTTTTCCTCGATTTGCCTAGATCAAGCTTTGTTTGTGATAATGACTGTTTGCGATAACGGTATCGCTCAAACAACGCATCGTTGGCAAACGCATGTTGGCTGCTGCCACTGCTGCTACTTCTGCGCGACGTGCGTCTTCGGGCATCGAAATAGGCTTGTTCACTATGGCTGCAGAGTGTCTGAAAGAATGTGCTGATAGAGGAACGACGTTGTTGAGGATTGGAATAAGGTGTTGTATCTTCGGCTTCGTTGTCGCCATTATGACGAGAATAGAATGACAGTGAGCTGGCTAACTTGCCGAAGAAGCCCAAACCAGACTTGAATCTGGAGAATTTGCTGCCCGTCTGCTCTTCCTCAGCCGTGCTTTTGTGTTCGCTCGATCGACGACTACTGGATTTGACTGACGGTGCAGAAAGCGCAATCGTCATCGACTAACGACCAGGATATTGGATTTCAAAACAACAAGACAAAGGAAAGAAAAGACAAAAAGGAAAATAAATATATCAAAATTGAAGAAATTGGAGAATAATCGAGGGACGTGGAAAAAAAAGGGAGAGACAACCTGTTATAATGGTTGGCTTATTAGGGGCAGATGCAACCACAGAGGAGGAGAACGAAATTAAGAAGATGTATGGAACCTTTGCCAATGGGTCGTCCCTTTTTGGGGGGGATGTCAGGGCACACAGTGGGACTTCTACTCAGCAAAACCCTCTGTGCTTGCCAACATCTTACTAGCGGTCTTTTTCCAAACACTGTCTTAAGAAAATTTGTTTCAAACGGAACTGCACAAAAAGGTAACTAAATGGTCCCACACGTCACGTTGCATTACGCAAGCAAGAAAGTCGAGCTTTCTGCCCCAGTCTAATACTGTCTATCAACTCTTTCCGAAAATGTCGCAAAACCTGCTTGATCCGTCTTCGATCTTGCATACCATTACGCAGATCGTGCCGAAGAATCTCGAATCTTCATACGATGCGCTCGCAGCAGCAACCCATGCTATCATGTTGAGTGTCGGATTCCGCTTTCAAGGACTTGGCGACGATGCGCGACTAGGTAGGTTGTACTTCCTGTCTTCTTCCCATGTTTTGGCTCTTTGGCACCCCAAGTCAAAAATGGAAAGTCTGGAAGAGTGGTTTATTTTCAAACCTCTGTGTGTGTGTGTGTGTGGATGGCGGGTTGTACCATGCATGAATAATAAAGGAAGACGACCAATAATTTATGCGAAACATTTATTAAGACGTGTTCTTTGTTTATTATTTGGGATCTTGAAGAAGGCGACGGTTCGACAAGAGTATTGCCAGAAAACTGGAATGCCAATGGACCGCAATCCTACGCTTTTCGCTATAGTCATCCTCAGTCAAGTCTAACGTTTGTCATCAAATCGCTTAAATTGGGTGATCGGTGGATAGTCCATGGTTTGGGTATAGGGGTGAGCATAGAAACACGACGGACTTTCCCTTATAGACCTTGACACTAAACAGTGGGAAACTATTAGGACGATAAGACAGCGACGCTCGATATAGCTGTGCAGGATTATACGTCAACGTCATTTTTCCCATACAATCCCAAGGAGTCCAAAGAGCCTCTGGTGCACGGATTCATATCCACAAGTCGTTTTAACGACTTCATTGTACTGTACAAAATCAATATCCTCCAGCGGTTAATTCCTGGGCTGCAGAAGCCGGGATATGAAGAATCCAGGTAAAATGCACGCAAATAAGGAAAAGCTTCTCAGACCCTGACACGTTTTCTGCACTATTATTAGTAGTGTCACTACATCTACCGCTGATAACAGGCAGCAACCGCAGCCATCACGCCCTGCCCCGGAAGCAGGACCTCGACCGCCTATCTATGATGACTTCAACCCCCCTTTCGAGTGAGTTCCGTTTGTCCGATGCATCACATGCCCTGACAATGAAAATTAACTTCCATTTCCCTTGAGCCCCAGGAACCCTTACAGCGTAGGGCGGTCTGATCTGGAACCTCTTGGTGGAGGTCTACGCATGCCTGGGTAATTATCATCTCGATAGTTGGGCCATGTGCACGTTGATTCTTAACAATGCTGTGTATCTAGCAGTGGCGACGGTATGTTTGTTGGACCCGAGCACCCTATGTTTACGGGACGTCGTGATGACAATGACACGAGTGGTATCTTTGGGGGACCGCAGCCATTACCGAGGTGAGGAAAGGACTGAGTACTTTGAATATTGGTCTTTGGCTTATGCATGTATTTTTCTTCCTTCGAAAGGGGAGCTGTTCCTCCAGGAGCTCGCTTTGACCCAATCGGACCTTTCGGCAACTTGCCTGGACGAGGCATTGGTCCAAGACCTGGCCGTGGACCCCGTGGTGGTCCACGCGGTGGTTTCTTTAGTGGTGAGCCAGATAATGACGAGTTGCCTCCTCCCGTAAGTCAAGACAAGGCTAATGAAGAATGAACTCTTGTTTGAACGTTATCTTTAATAGGGTAGTGGAGACATGTTCCTTTGATGAGCATAAGCATTAGTTTTTTGCGAAATAAAAATGAACATGGGGCATGCCTTGTGGACCTGAACATGGATTTGTTTGCACGTGGAGTCACCTTAAATACAACGTGAGCTTCTCCACATCTTGATACATAGCTGCTAAGTGAACAGTGCGATACAAATTCAAAAGAACAGGAGACGATCTGAGACTCCCTTCTGATCAAGCAATGCGCCTCTGCCTCGCATAACATTTACGGGTGATATTGGCTAATCGCAACAGAAAACGATCCTGCATATCCCTGTGACATTTGCCGTGTTAACTTAGGAATCTACAGTTCGCCGTAATACAGTAAGTCGTATTTGCGTCGGTCATGTCAGGCATTTGTCCACCTTGCCAATGAACAAAGACGAGGGAGCCAGTACGACTGACGCCTTCATCAAAGTGGATGTGAGCGAAGCTACTGTCTGACCCGGCGACCTGTACCTACATCACAGCCAGCTCCTGTTTGTTCTGGCTAGCCACTCACAGGGTCGCAGGTATATTACATGGGCCATGGGCTACAGGGCCTGGTTGACTGTTACACAGTGGTTCTGACGCAAGCGAAAATTTTCTGATGAACGTCAGTTTTGGAAGAAACCCCAACGTGTCTTTTTTCTTTCAAAACGTTATTAGTGTAGGTATGTCATTTCGAGGCTTTTGCGATTGGGGCAGACCAGGCAGTGTCAAAGGATGATAACCCAAAATGTATCGTGCTTTTACGAACAACGTGAAATTGCCAGTAGGGCAATTCTTGATGATACAATCTTCTCTCTGATCAACTTGCCTGTCTGCCATCGTCTTTTTGTTGTTTCTTGATTCACTCATTGTTCCGTCTGTAGGTAAACTTTTTTGATCGTTAGTGATTACTTTTCTGTACATTACAAAATGAATAAAAGCTGTCTTTTTTGCTTTCTTTCATCTTCTCAGCTTTTCCTTGCTTTTTCTTCTTGCTTAATCGTTGTCCATCATGGTAATGTCTATGTCTCTCTTGTTGTAAACTCTGGGCAATGAGTCTACGGCGTGCTTATTGATTGTTGATCAGTCTGTCACATTGCACACAGATCTTGGCGATCTCAAGATTGAAGTCTTTTGTGAAGCAGTACCCAACACAGCCGAAGTAATTGATCAATGTTCAAGTAAAGTGAGCGAAATGAACGACTGACTCTTGCGATTATAGAATTTCCTCGCGTTATGTGCGAGCGGTTATTATGACAACAATCTATTTCATCGCAACATTGCTGGATTCATGGTGCAGGTGAAAATAAAGCTGGTAAAGACAGAGAGAGACAAGGAGGATGCTAACCTTTGAACGATTAGACAGGTGATCCTACGGGTACAGGAAAAGGTGGCAACTCTATCTGGGGACGCAAGTTTAATGACGAGATTCGTTCAACGTTAAAGGTTTGTTGGGTTAGAGACACACAATATGCGGATCAGATATTCATTCGGTATGTAGCATAATGCGCGAGGGATAGTTTCCATGGCCAACTCGGGTCCAAACACCAATGGATCTCAGTTCTTTATCACGTACGCCAAACATCCTCACTTGGACACAAAGTACACTGTTTTCGGAAAGTAAGTCTGTGGTTGGAGCAAGGACTACAAAGGAAGGAAAAACAGAGTGACACTCCATGTATAGAGTCATTGATGGTGCGGATACAACGTTGGATGCGATTGAAAAAGTGCCTGTAGACGAGAAACATCGACCGATTCAAGAAGTCCGTATTCGAAGCGTGACCATCCACGCGAACCCTATTGCAGATAAGGCACTTTAATTCGTAGAAGAGTAATAAAGGATGTCGTGGTAAGGCATCGCCATCAACTGGTTCTGGTCGTTTGATTTGGAAGAAGCGATCAGCAGGAATCGTCGAAAGATTCGGCTTATTTGGCGGCGACGGTTGTCCTTATGTCTTTCAGGCTTATTTGCTTTTCCATTTCGAGTGCCCATCGTTGTTCATTTTCCAAGCAAATGATTCGACGTTGATCCCGAATAAATTGCTGGACACGCTCGTAGCGGGTTTCGTGTGGCATGGGTTGCTAATGTCATGGTGTGTTATCATTTGTATGTGTTGCGCACTTTTTAACTGGATCAGAGACAGGGTCAGAAATCTTACCTTGGATTGGTGGAAAGCAAGGTTAGCGTGGGTCAAGGAGCCATAACGATGACACCGATCATGAAAGTAACTTCGAGTCCAAGAATCTGGTTTGAACCCTGCTTCTGCTATTGCTGCATACATGTTTGAATATGTATAAGGTGAGGAGAAAAAGCTTAACGGGGTGGCGATCATCCACACATCGGAAATGACAGTTTATGCGCAGAATTACCTCGTTTTTTGAGGCAAATTTTCCATTGGCTTTCGGTGCACAGACGATCAACAAGAGAACCTTACAACATGGAATTTGTGAATTTATTACAAGTCTAAACACATACATTACCAAACAGCAAGGGAATATGTAATAGGGTATAGCAAAAAGAGAAAAGGGGGGATAAAGTATATATATAGATATATAAAATAATAGGAATATAATATGACCAGCATTCTTTTTTGGAATAGAGCAGGCTTAGGAAAATGACATGGCACGATCTTGAACAAAATAAGGTTGATGATGGTAACGGAACGGCGGTTCCTTGAAAGTGGCAGTCGGCGGTGGAGTAGGTAAAGTAGTAGACAGGCTGGGCAAGGTGACTGGCTCATCATCGTTCAACAAGTCACGGATAGTGGTTGGCGCACTACTACCAGTAGTAGTACTACCGGAAGACGAAGAGACCGTGCTTGTCGAAGAAGACGACGACAGCGAACAAGCCGAAGAGGTGGAGGATGACGTTGTCAAGGGAGGACGAAGGAGCGGTGGCAGCTGGAAGGGCCTGAGAGGGGTTGGAGTGATTGGATAGGAAGCAGAGCGTGGGTGCTGCCATTTATGGTCATACGGGGCATGATGCAATGGCGCGTTGACGGAAGCTGATCCGAAAGCAGGCAAGGATGATTCGGAGTTGTTCCTCATCAGAGCTCGGAGAATTGACTCTATAACACTTAGACGGTCTTCGATCGCTTCTACGGATAATCCCGCGTGTTTGTTGTTGTTGCTGCTGCTGCTGCTGGTGCTGGTGGTGGCGCCACTCCGATGATGACTGTTTGATGATTTCATGTTATGATGACTTTTTGCAGCATTGATGGCGCCAGCAGATCGAGCTTTGTTGCTGTGCTGATTATGGTTATTATTGGCTGAAGTGACATATTTGCATTCTACTTTTGCTTTGATGCAACCAGCACAAGGCTTTTCACCATTACATTTGGTCTTCTTCCGTCGGCATTCTCCACATGCACTGACAACTTTCAATCTCTTCCGTCTCGTCTTGTCGACTGGTAATGCATTGTTCACGGGAGTGTTCATCATGTACAAACGCGCAATGAGGTTGGAAAAGAATGTGAGAAAGAGAAAAACGTGTGGCTTTGTAAAGAATGGAAAAAGAAGGAGAAAGGGAAAGATGGAACCAAGGAAAGGAAAATAACGGTATTTATACTGAAGCTTGTCCTTGCAATATAAGATAGGTGTACACACCCACACAGACACACACACACAACGACAGAGGGAGAGCGTGACTGGTTGCTACTTGCGGGCACGGATCCAGTGTCTCGGAGAGACAGAGAGAGAAGCCTGTTTACTGACAGTGCTCTCTTTCCGTGCCTCCCCCACGCACATACACATACGCATCCCTTTTCCTTCTCCCCTTTCCACCTCCTTTCCCATCACCTGTTTTTTGGCAATGTTTCTTCTTTGGTGCATTTTGCAAGAGGGTGCACCAGCTAATAAGGTTCCAAGTCAGGCTGGAAAAGGGAATCATTGCCGATCCGATTTCGTGCCACAGACTACAACAGAGAGCCGGCTCGTGGACAAACTGCCCTGTTTGTCCAGGCATCAATTCTTTTTCAGGACAATGAGCACGCCCATCCAATTGTCGGAACCTGAACCTGAAGTAAAACGATTACCCGAGTTACCGTGTTCCTTTACACCACTCTGTGGAGATGTCTGAACACGATCCGAACGCCATTCGTATTGTTGATTGGGAAGAGTGTTGGAAGACTGGCAAAACTCAATGGGACCAAGGTGCCGCAAGTTCTGCTCTTGTAAAGTTATTGGAAGAAAGACCAGACTTGGTACCCTCAGAGGGCAAGGGTCTCGTGCCTGGTTGCGGAGGAGGTTCGTATATGAAAAAGAAGGTGCACGCGCGTTTTATCATTCATTCAATGGTACCCCCTATCCTTCTTATTCTAATAGGTTACGACGTGGTGCTCTTGGCCACAAAGGATAGACATATGACAGGTCTAGATATGAGTCCCACATGCATAGAACAGTGTAAAAAGGTATGAATCCCGTTCAACAACGTGCAACGATACCATTTTTCATCTGCTCCGGAATGGTGCCGCACACAGAGTCATGCTGAGAACAAGGGCAACTTTGATTTCGTATGTGATGACTTTTACACTTTCAAAGTTCCGGAAGGCGGTTATGACTTGGTTTATGACTACACGTAAGATCTCTACTTAGTAAGGAGAGAAAGGGTTTTAGCTGACTATGCATCCACAGATTCCTGTGTGCTATGCTTCCGGAAATGCGGCCAAAGTGGGCGGCCCGAATGGCCGAGATCATCAAACCCGGAGGCACCCTCGTTGCCCTCATCTTTCCCATTGTCGAAAAGAAGGGTGGTCCCCCTTTTGCAGTGACTCCGCAGCTGTAAGTTATTTCGTAAAAGATCTAATAACCCCGGCTACATACTAACTGAACCCGCAATATATTTTCCTGCAGCTACATGGATTTATTGAGTGAAAACTTTGATAACGTCTATCTTGAGGATGCACAAGGTCATGAGAGCCGCTTGGGTTCGGAAAAGATGAGTGTCTGGAAACGCAAGAATTGATTAATGTTCGATCTTTGGCGCCTTGGTAGACGTTGGATCCGAGTCTTCCAATTTGCGCTTTTCACTAAACAATAGTAAAATCACAGCTATTGTTACTAGATGTAATTTTCTTGTGCTAGTGGATGTCGTCATACCTTAATGCTGCAAAGGCTACCTCGGGACTAAGCGGAAATGACAAGCAATACATGTCCTTCTTTGGTGCAACATTGCGAACCCAGTGCAACGTGCTCGTCGCACGGTCAACGGGCGCACCGATCACTTGACTCACCCTCTGTTGTTGTTCTCATGTTGATGAGTTTTTGCAAAGAGCTGGGTAACTGAGAAGTTTACCTCATATATGTCACCAACAGGGTCAGGGCTCTTTGTGAAACAGTGGCAGTGGATCATGGGAAGCTTCGCCTTTGGTGTGCTTTCATAGAGCTGCCTCTGCGCACTATAAAGCCCTCGGAAGGTATCTAATGTAACGCTTAACTATGCTGTCTCCTCGGAACCACATTTATCGACCCTTCTGTTGTGGTCACATACCTAGAAACTCTATCGCCGTTGCTGGCAAATTCATGACAAAGTGGTCAAATGTCTTCCATTCCCCCTGAGCCGTTGCTTGGAGGTCCCGCACCGCATTACGGATAAATTCACGGCCATCTAGGTTGTATGTCTTAATCCCGCTCGTGATCTGAGAAAATCCCGCCCATGTGTTAACTGTTAAGGTACTAGTGCACCCGCTAAACAAAGAACCACGGACCTTGTTGAGTTTAATGTTCTCGTTAAGCCAGTAATAGGATTCCGGGTTAAGGTCATTTGCGTACACAATGCAACCTTTTTTTGTTGCCGGGAGAGCGAACGGACCGACACCCGCGAAAACATCACCTGACAAGGCATTAGAGACAATTATAAAGTGTGACCTGCGAGAACACGTTTTAAACAACTTACACACATACTCGCCTGGTTTAAACTTTTGTACTAATCGGTCATGCTCAGTGTGTAGCCGTGAATTCCAGTAAACCTTAGAAAAGTCAAACTTGAATCGACACCCGCTCTCCTTCTACAGAAGCACTTATTACGATCAGCTCTTCTTTTGCCTTCTTTAAATGGTTTTACGCTTACCACTTGTGTTATCATGTTGTTATCTCCAGCAAGCACTTCCATTTGAAAGAATCGAAAGGTGGTATCGATATTGCTGGTCTTGTTTACAACGCTCGTGATATTCTTGTTTTTCTAAAAGACTCCCTAAGTACAATGCACCGTGTCTTCCCGATATTAGAGACTCAAAAAGCTTACATCAAGTATAACTTGGCCGATCAAATGTTTCCATGGATAATAATCTTCCCGCAGATTCATGTGTGCTATGGACACGCGAAGAGGGAGTCAATTTCTCTTGATTTGAGCAACCCACATAGAAGACCTATTACCAATATGTCCGACTTGGGTAAAGGAAGACGGAATGTCTTCCGCTTTCTCCGGCATCACGGCATGTAAAATTTGCTCTGCAAAGATAGGTTGGTCGGTTGCTGTTTCTTTTCTCTCTTCTTTTGTCAGCTTCTGAACTCACCTGTTGTCCAGTAATCATAATCGAGTTCAACTGTGTGCGTCTTCAGTCCAAGACTTTCCTTTTCAATAAGTGCACGCATTTCATTGGGCAGCTCCTTGATTCCTTTTAAGAAAAATTATCCAGTCAGTACTTGTGGATGTATCTTTTCCCTCTTCTTTTCTTGCCTTCTTGATTCAGATCTAATCGCAAAAGTACAAGCTTGACGTCTTTGGATTCCGAGTCATTCACAACGTTACGTAACCTCGGTTGGTTCAGCAATTCCCTGTATACGTAATGGCATGTCAATGGCTTCGATCAAGATTAATAATGTATTCTCGACGTTACTTTTCCAAGGTCTTCATAAAGAGACCGACTTTCTTTGCCGGGACACGTATACCCAGAGTCTCAATGCACTTTTTGAATGCTTCTCGATTGAGCACCGTCATGCCACGGTGCACGGGAGGGGCTATGCTCGCCACCATGTGGATCGATTCAGAAAAGAGAGAGTTGCAGCGAAGGGGAAAACCCCGCTAATGGGGAAGAAGTTTATTGCTATAATTGCCCCAATAATAACAGAAAGATGCAAAGCTGTAGAAAAATCACTATACAGGTCAGCACAACCGATAACAATCCATTCAATTGGTCTGACCCTTTTTGTTGTTGTTCAGACTTGCGGAGCGAAGAAGTTAAAGGACTCGTATCCACCTTTTTCAGATCATTATCCAGATTGCCTTCCTGGAACAGTTTGCTGAATTCGGCAATCAAGAGTTCAGCGCGTTTCCTTCGTTCCACCGATTGGAGCTCATTCTTTAGTTCCCTTTCACGCTCCACCATGGCTCTCTCCATCGATTTCCGCTTTTCGCTCACGTAACGTGATATCCATAGATTCACGGTATGCAATTCGCGTGTTCGGATGGCGTGAATACGATCCACAGTTTCTGCGGTGGTCAGGGTCGAAGCAGACATTGTGAGTAATTCGTCTGGCATAGTCATCGTCGTAATAGGAGCCACAGGCTGCGAGGCGCGCCAGGCCACGAATTTACGTGCGGTGGAGACACGCAATGATTCTAGATGCCTGTCAAATAGGAAGGATTTTAAATGATCTCTACTATCCGAGCAAAAGTTGGAGACTGCCACGACTGATTTGAAATAGTGAATGTCATTCTCTTCGAGTTCTTTGAGGATATCCAATCTCAGTTCCTTTTCTTGTTCGGCAGTCAGTCGATCCCGTTGGATCAGGATGGGTATCACATTGCAGAGCGGAACCAAGGCGCGCATATACTCAATGTCAACGCGCTTGAGTCGGTTCAGAATGATATAGAGGCATGCGTCAATATGAGTATGGGCGCCATTTGGATTATGCACAAGTCGAACTAGTTCAGGCGTATTAGGGTAGGTCGGATTCAGGATACTGTATGTGCGCAAGAATTGGCGTTCGACGTAGTTTACGACCGTTGAAATCACTGCTTCCGCCTTTCAAAGAAGAGCTGTGTGTGTCAATGCCTGTTTCGGCCTATATGCTTTTCCTTTACAAGGGGATAGCTCACATCGAGACATGCACCGTAGCCGGGTGTATCCACAAAACAAAGGTTTTTGATATAGCTTTGATTACTTTCCCGCATGGTGCTAGCAAATACTTCCTGTATGGCGTGTGCAATGTCATCTGACCGTTCCGTGAATTTGTCGTTATCATCATCGTTGTTCCAGTCTGATACAAAGACTGAGCTCTGCTCAGGATTTTCAGTGCCACAGGGCGTTATTCCTGGTGCTGTGGTGAGGCGTTCGATCAACGTCGATTTGCCTATTCCTATAAAAATGAAAAGGTTTTCGAATGTAAACTAATAGAACGACAAAAAGTAGATCGAGAGGGAGAGTTGTCCTCTTATTACCTGAATCCCCGCAGACAATGATACGCAGGAACCCGATATCCTGCGCTGGTGACGGATGCTCTGTTTGTAGCGTGACACGAGGCACAACCAGTTCAGCATTGCTTTCAGACAAGGCAGCAGGGACCGAACAAGATGATTTCTGATCATCCGACATGTCTGATGGCGCCCATCGATTTGAAAACGATTCTGCGCCACCGCCACTGCTGCTTCTGCTGCTCATCGCACTTTTGCTGTCTACTGGCATGAATTCTTCGCCAATACTCTGGACGCCGTATTCTAAGGCCTTCTGTAGTGGTCGGTCAACCATTATGCTACCGTATTTTTCCAAACTTTCATGCAAAAGATAACGAAAAAGGAAGAGATACGAAACAAATTTTGGCATGTGCGACTTTTAAGGTAGCAGACCCACGACCATCCAGCTATGCAGTTGGACAGAGGAACTGCAAGGTCTCTGTTCTCTAGCACACACTTTAGACAGAAAGAACAATGTCCAGATCAGAAGAGTACAAAGGGATTATTCAAATGAGAAGACAGGTTATGAAAGGACGAATTCTGCTATCGAACAACTTGGTTTCTCATCCTCGCACTGCATGAGAAAAGAGCCAAAGTTGTAGCTGTAGTAAATGTCTACTTCAATCAGCAATGGTAATCTACCAATTGATGTCTCCGTTTTCATCTCGCGTATATATCCTTTTTTGTACGGCGGATAATTCGTTATCCGTGTAATATTCGTATTGCACTTGGACGGGACCTTCCTTTGACTTGAAAAAAAAAGCATGTATATCCTCTCGCGTAATACGTCGACAACGTGAAACAACAAGCTTTCGAAGACTGGACATGGTGGCAAACCGTTGCAAAGCACGTCCGGTCATATGATCATTTAGCGAGATCGTAAGGCTTTCGACTGTAGCCTGTCTCCATCCTAAAGCGAACGCTGTATCCACCATCGCGTCGGTGAAACCCAAGTCGTCAAATTCCATATACCGAGGTTGTTTACTTGACAGCGCGTTCGAAACTGCTGTTGCCTCCCTGCTCTCAATGAATCCATACGATTTTTCCCTATAGTGAGTTGCTCTAAGTTCGGCGATCTAACTATGAGAAAGCGTAGCCCCTCTTGAGGAGTACAGCGACAGCAAGTAAGCTGCAAGCGTTTCAGAGATTTCAGATTCCCCATCGAGTGAAGTATCTGGTGCCAATAGCGTAAATTAATTCCGGACAGTTGAACTTCTTCTAGAACAGGAGGTTGGTGCTGCATGATACGTAAAAGGTCTCTGACGACTATTTTCTGGTCTTCGTTTCTATCGGCGTAGCACTCGCATAGAGACAGCTTCCGCAAGCCCGGAAAACCTGATGTCATGAGTGTCCTCCGACTTGCACTGTGAAGCGGTCTCAAATTGATATTGAACCGAATATTCTCTAAAGTCCCGTAATAACATTGTATGAAACGGCTCAAAATATCGTCCACTTCGTCGAGTGTACCACACTGTCGAAGAATTCGTAAATCGTAAGCCGCTGCTGGTATGTCAGTAGCCATCTCACCGCATGAAAACCTTGTCGTCTCTGACACTAGTTCCAGACTCGCGAGTCCGGGCCAGTGGTCATACGCGGCTTGCAAAATATCCGTGTAAGGATTTGGTGATGCAAACGAACGACGTGGAGCTACACAAAGACTCAGAAACTCCAAATCGAGACACCACGATAGCAGGTCACCAACACGTATCAAAGACAAACTAGCTCCTCGTAGTTTCAAATGCTTCAGCTTCAGATAACGGCTGGGCGAAGTTGGGCCGGTGGTCTTGGTCAAATGGTCCAAGCTCCCGAGATCCAGACTTAAGCTTTCCAGCTTAGAGCAAACCTCGAGCGTTGACACCAGGTGCCGATAGATATCAACGAAGTGCAAGTGGAGCTCCAAATGTGCAAGAAATCGATGATTTAGCTGCAAAAGTGCGCTGATACTACAGCATAGTAAGTTTGCCCAGCATGGAGGTTCCCCGTAGTACGAATCACCGTTGACCACTATATCGAAGATTTATCAACGTCAGAGAAAACTTCGTTTGCCTACTCTACTGCATTTGCAAAACCAACCTATTGATTCAATATGACAGCAGCCAGAAGATATTAAGAAATCCACTTTCTCTACGAGACCAGGATCGTCTGCAGAGAGTTCCACTTTTCGTAAACTGTAGCGAATATACTTCGGCTTGACACAGTGAAGGTTCGGGTATGCACCGAGGTCCCAATTCAATTCAAGCCTCTCAGGTGCCAAATCCTTGCAAGTTTCGATACACTTGGTGTACTCCTTCGGCCTAATATATGACAAGATTCGGGCAAAAATTTCACGGGGTACTTTATGCAAAATCACGCTGTTTTTGTGCCGTATTCCATCTTCCAAGAGGTGCTTCCGAATTAAAATGGTGTCATAACATGGATTGTCAGTCGGCACCAATTTGATTGCGCGTACATAGCAAATAAACGCTTCGCGAACTTGGTCCCCAGAGAGATAGCAAGAGACCAGTTGAATATATGTGTCCGGAAACTCTGGAGCCGCTTGCACAGCATTTTCAGCGTCTCTGATAGCGCCCTCCCACTTTCCGGCTTTCAAGTATGCTTTGGACCAGCGCGTTAAAACAATTGAAAGAGCATTTGATTGCAGTTCGTTGCGAGCTTTTGTTAGCTGCCTGATAGCGTTCTCATGCTCCTTGTTTGCGAGGTTACTCTTGCCTCGCTCGAAGCTCCATCTTAAAGTTTCGAGCGGAAGCTCTTGCGTAATAGAGTCATCCGTATTTGAGGATATCTGAATAGCGCGATCGGGTGCTGTCATTATAGTATAGTTATAAGGAAAAAGAAGCGAATGTCTGGTTTCTCGATGGAGCCTACCATACTTTTGACGTCTTAAACATGTTTGACTGATTGCTCAATGTCTGACGTCAGAATTGCTTGTCTTTTACTATTATCCGGTCAATCGCGCACTAGTAAATTTGCGTCCACTGGTATCCATAGAGACCAAAGCTGTCCAAGACACAACCCTTTAAGACCGCTCCCAGTCCGTCAACAAGTCTTTAGATTGAGCAGCAAAGAATAACAATTGTTTCCGGCTATTCTATATGCATTTTGGGCAAAATGAAACGAGTGCACAGACTTCCATAAACGCATTGAACTGAAAAATCTCAGCCCTGCGTTCTCTCCGTTTCCTTCTGGTTTCCTACAGTATAGACATGCCAGCGGATCCAAGTCACCCATTTGCAACATTTCCCGCTGCACCTGGCAAAGGCTTACGGCCCTACTATACACCAGGCCTGTTGAACACAGACAGCAGTAATTACACGCCGTTTGTTACTACTGCTGCTCCGAATAACACCGCGGTGCCTTACTATGCAACCGATCAAGACGATTTGATTGACTCGCGCGCGGCGGCGCGAGAACTCGTCAATTTTACTGTATTAAAATACATTACAACTGCTGTTAGCTGCCCATTTGATGTGGCGACGACCCTGTTGCAAGTGCAGTACTTGCCTCACGAAGATGCTGAAGTGGTTTCTTCTAAAGGGCAAGAAGAAGAGGTACCGGTTCCATTCTATGAAAATACAAACGAGCACAGAGCGCCAACAGAACCTTTGTGTGAACAATACAGGAAGAATATCCTCATTTGGACTCTGAAGAAGAAGAGGAAGAGGATGATTTTTATGGAGCCAACAGGAAACAGTTCGAGCCAGCACCGTCGGCGACCCTGGACCCCAACGACCCAGAGTTTAAGCAAAAGGTACCTGTGGACGCGAACGGCTACGTGATTCGCAAGAGTGTGTATGACGATGCCACACGACCGGCGTATCAACTGAAGCCGCTCGAGGGCGGTGTATGGAACACGATTGGCAAACTGATGAAGCAGCCGCACGAAGGCTGGCGGTCCCTGTTCAAGGGACAATATACCAACTGGCTTTACGAGATCTTACACTTATTCCTGCAGCCCACCCTGGAAGGCTCTTTAAACGACCTGTTTGGCTTGTACGATGATACCATCCCGCTTGTCCACTTGGACCGCGTCGGGCCCAACTTGGCTACCTTGGTCGGCAGCCACTTGTTGGTCGGCATACTTTTGAGTCCCCTCGAATTGATCCGAACAAGACTCATTGTTCAGTCGTCGTCGCCGCTGCATCGCAAGTACAAGGGACCTCTGCATGCCCTGCGCACCATCTTGGCAGAGGAAGGCGGACTTAAGGGTCTCTATCTCTCACACAACTTGGTCCCGACCATACTCTATCACACCGTGACACCGTTGCTGCAAAACACGACGTCGCTCATTATTGATCGTATCTTCAAGATTTCGGCAAGCGACTCGCCGTTCATGTACAGCCTGGCTGAACTGGGTCTGAATATGCTCGAGGTCATTATCACATTACCGCTGGAAACGATCCGGAAACGGATGCAGTGCCAGATACGAACGCGTACGCCGGGCAAGAAGCGGTTCGCGACCGTTGTGGCATTGCGGCCTGTGCCTTACACGGGTGTCATGGATGCATGCTATCGCATTATCAGGGAAGAGGGCGGACGGCGGAAAAAGGGCAATAAATTAAAGAAGCGTGGATTGTTTACCGGATGGGGATTGCGTGGTCTTTACCAAGGTTTCTCTATGCAATGCACATCCAATATTATCTTGTTTGTCTTGCACGCGATTAATGGTATTGAAGGTAAGATTGGAAAACGTAACTCTTGGCCACAGAAAAGCAAAACCAACCATAAACGTTTGAATAGATGACTTTGAGGAGGACTTTTCGTTGTAAGAATACAAATGATAATACATACATTGTACATCAAAGAAAGAGAAAACTATTAATAGTTAGAATAGATAATAAAACAGCATGTTATTCGACCCTTTTAGCCTTGCGTCTATAATGCACTCTCTTGCCCCACTTCCAAATTTCAGTGATGGCCATGTAAAGCAAGCAGGAAGCAGCGACCATACCCCATTCCCAGGTGATCCCCTTGTGCTTAAAGACAACGGTGTTCAGTACCGGAACATAGAGGCAGATGATCATGAGACCAAAACCTGCCGCAAACGACCAGAGAAGGTACTTGTTCTGCTTCTTCTTGGTCCAAGCGCTCCAAGTCCACATGGGGTTATACAGATCACGACAGGTAAAGCCATGCAAGAGGATCATGACGGTCAAGGCGGTAAAGACCGCGCCGCGTGCTCGAAAGACCACATCGCATATTTCGCTATAGACCCTGTTGCAGTCCTCGCCGAGCTCTCCGCCGCCATAGCCATAGACGACTACGATAAAGTTGAGCAAGCAAATGATACCCATCATCACACCGTAAAAGAGGAGGTCCGCCAGATTCGAGTACGAGAATAAACCTTCAGCTGTGGAACGCGGTGGGACTTTCATCTGATCCAGGTCCACTGGCTCAAGGCCAAGACTCATGGCCGGAGGGGACGAAGTCAGGATGTTGTTGAACAAGATCTGGATTGGGGTCATCAAAAAGACTGAAGCACCGTTGCGATCCATAAACCCGAGACCGAGGATCAACGGTGTCACTTCGGCAACGTTGCCAGAGACCATGTGCACGACAAACCGCGAGATATTGGCAAATACGCGCCGACCTTCTTCGATGGCCTTCACAATCGTGGCGAAGTTGTCGTCGACCAGGACAATGTCGGCTGCTTTCTTGGCGACGTCCGAGCCGTTCTGTCCCATGGCAATACCGATGTCAGATTCGTTCAAGCTCGGGGAGTCGTTGACGCCGTCACCGGTCATGCCTGTGATCCGGTTGCGTCGGTGCAGCGCTTCGATCATTTTGACTTTGGTTTCCGGACTGCAGCGCGCAATCACCAGTGGGAGCTCGGGTAGTGCATCGATCTCTTGTTCAGACATTTTATCAAACTCGATGGCTGTCATCACACGTTTCTTCTTCTTCCTTGTATCAGAGTTTGTCTCAGAGTTTCCGTCTTCTTCCTTTTCTTCTCGTACTTCTAGACCATAGTTTTCAGGCAAGATGCCCACTTCTCGCGCAATAGCCGTGGCAGTCGCAACGTGATCACCCGTCAGCATGTGCACCGTGATACCGGCTTCGTGGCACTCGCGGACCGCGTCCTTGGATTCTGGACGTGGAGGGTCATAGATACCAACCAGACCCAAAAAGTACATGTCGCGCTCAATGTCTTCGCGCTTGAAGGTCTCGGGAGTCACAGGCCCCTCGGCCTTGATCCTGCGTATCGCAAGGGACAAGACGCGCAAACCGCCGCGTGCAATGTCTTCCACCTTGGGCAACACTTCGTTCTCCAATGCCTTCTGATCCTTGACCTCGCTGTCGTCCTCGGACATTTGGATGACCCCTACGCAGCAGTCCAGGACACGTTCGGTCGCGCCCTTTAGAAACGCATAGTACGACCCGTCAGGTGCTTGGGCAAGGATACTCATGCGCTTGATAGATGAATCAAAGGGGTATTCTGCAATCAATTTCCAGTTTTCTGTCCCTGTCATATGTGGTTTGCCCATGCCGAGCTTGTGCGCAAACACTTGCAGTGCAATCTGATAGAGATATTAGTCAATGTAATCCGAAAGAAGAAAGGGCCAAACAGATTACGTACCTCTGTTGGGTCACCCATACCGTGGTATTCGCCTGTTTCCTTGCCCTTCCTGATTTCGCTCATGTTGCACAGTGCAGCATTCCAAATCATCTGGCGCATGCCCATCGTCATGGTTTCCTTGGTGACCGCTTCGTTAGACGATTCGGCAATCACGTCGCCTTCTGGGGTGAATCCGAGACCAGTAACCTTGAAGAATCCTTCAGAGGGACGCCAGACGCGTGTGAGGACCATCTTGGATTGGGTAAGTGTACCTGTCTTGTCCGAGCACACATTGGTCACGGCGCCCAAGTGCTCCAAGGCCGAGATCTTGCGGACCAGGGCATTGGCCTTGGCCATGCTATGCACACCAAATGCCTGGGTTAAGGTCACAACGGCCACGAGGGCTTCTGGAATCACAGAGATAGCCGTCGATATTGCATACAGGATTTGCTCATCGCCCAGACGGAACTTGGCTACACTAAAGACAATGATAACAGTCAAGATGGCAATCACCAGTAGAACGACCGCCATGCGGTTCAGGGAATGTTGCAAGGGAGTCTTCTTGTTATCGCCGCTGTCCAAGAGTCGGGCTGCAATCTTGCCGATTTCCGTTTGCATACCAATGGCTGTAATAATGGCTATCAGAAGAAAAGGTGAATCACTACGTAACAGACACCATCATGACGGTTGGATGTTACCTTTGCCTCGACCCTTCGTAACGGTGCTGCTCGCGTAAACCATGTTGAATCGGTCACCCAACGGTATATCGGACTGCTCAAGCACATCCGTGCTTACCAAACAAGCATGTGAGTAAGGAAGACGCTAGTCGTTTGTGTTCGCTTACATTTTGTGGACAGGTTCAGATTCGCCCGTAAGGAACGCCTCATTTATATCCATATTGAATGATCTGACGATCAATTGTATGAGATTGTCTGCAATGGGCTGAACGGTGAAAGATAAACTTACTCTATGACACGGCAGTCGGCACCGACGGAATCACCGGCTTTTAGGATAATGATATCGCCCGGGACGAGTTCACGAGTAGGGATTGTTTTGGCTTGACCATGGCGAACCACTAGACTGGTAGGTGACGCCATCTCACGAAGTGATTCCATGGTTTTCTCGGCCTTGAATTCTTGAGCGAAGCCCACGCCGGCATTTAGAAACATGATGGTGCAAATTACGCTGCCTTCGACCCAATCCTTGAACACGAACGAAACGACCTTAAAACATGATCAATGCAAGTTCAAAGGAAAGCGAAAGGAGTAGGGGGGAAATATACAATACCATCGCGATCAGTAAGATGACGACCATGATATTAAGGAACTGCTTGAGGAGCAACTTAAACGGATTGACACCACCTTCACCTTCCACCTCATTGAATCCAGCTTCTGGCCTTCGAGATTCGGCTTCAGCGTCCGTCAGACCGTCTTCGAGGTCAGACTTTAGAAGTTTAACTACGGTTTCGAGATCCATGGTATGGTAAGGCGGTCCTTCCGCTACGTCTTGCTTCCGCCGTCCTCGTCGACGTTTGACCAGTCCCATCTTTTTCATCAGGACGCTACGGACGGATCGTGCATCACTATTGACGGTACTTTGTCCAGTGGACGAACGTGTCAAGGGCTTTTGGTTAATTTTTTCATGACTGTTGCTAGGGTGGCCTGCTTGGTCTGCAAATGTGATTATCGTATGTTGGTTGTTGGACGAACTCATGTTCTTCAAGCTTCATTCAGTAAGAGAAAGTGGAAAGCACCAACATCGCTTTTTAAAAACATGGGTTTGTTGCTTAAGAGCAAAGAAAAGCAAATGTAGGTGACACATGACCTGATCCGTGGAGCTTGCATTCTTGGGGGAGGGAATGCCTTTTATGGATGCCATTGTCTTTCCCCAGTTTCCATTCCAGACGAAATGATTGGATACCGACATTTTGCAATTGTCGTACAAAACTATTGGCAGTGTGTTGTATGAGTGTGTTTCTTTTTGGAAAGAGTTGTTCGGATAATCGGGATAGTGATATGTCTATGTCAAAATGATTATGACGATGGAGATAACGAGATTTCGTTTAGATTATTGGCTGGCTAAAATGAATGAAGAACAACGTTGACTTTGACAAGGCTCGATGATCTTGGAAATATCAAAAGACAGTGCGTAGGAAGGCAAAAAGCTTGGAGGGTCGATAACATGCTCAGCGGCTTACTCATCGATATGCAAAACGTTATCTCGAACAGTTGTATAGATCCGATAGCATGGAAACCCTCTTGTATGCATGAAATTGACCCTACGATTTTAATGAATCGACCTCCTCAGTAGCTTCAGACGAACAAACACCTTCACCCCGTCTTACACGCTATAATTGAGAGAACAAGATTACAAGTCGCATCGTAGCGGATCATCTTCGCTTTGTAATAGAGCAAATACATCCCTAACCAGTTCAAACGCTACCAGCTGGCTCAATGTTGCCTTTTATGGAACCAAAACATTTATCACCATAGAATCAAAAGAATCCAAAGAAAAATCGCAAAGATACGCTAATTTCTTTCCAACCATTGGAGATAAACAAAGCTAAAAGCACACATTAGGAATTGGCAGTCCATTCGGTCTGTCATACCCCCATGCCCCGGAATAAGGTTTCCGAAATCCTTGATAACGCAAGCACGTTTGACGGCGCTTGCCAATAGTCCACCAAAAGGGGCAAACAGCGACGCATACATAGCGAACCAGAGTCCGTGCCGATGCCATGGTACGAATGATGAGGTCACGATTTCGTCATTGTTTGCCATCGTAAGCCAGATCGGCTTAACCTCCTATTTGTTTAAAACGAGTGAGTGAGGATGCTGCTAGAAGCAACCCTATACTTCATTTACCGGTGTAGTCAGATACGCGAATCGAGCAAGATGATCAGCCAACTAGAGATAACCATTAATCATCGGTCCTAGTCAATGTTTCCCCGCCCCATTACCCAGTAACCAACAAACACGGTCAAGACGGCTGCACCAATAAAACCTTCCATCGTCTTTTTCGGACTCAAATTGTTCCATCGCGTGCGGCCAAACATCCGGCCACAAATATAGGCTGCAGTGTCGTTACAGATCACCAACAAGGACGGAAGAAGGAACCTAGTCCAGCGCGGCTCTTAATGAAATATGTTATTATAAAAACAACGTCTCTGGTGGTACCATATCAGACCGTGACGAACTGTATAAACGATGAAATACATTTGCAACGCCGTAAAGTAAACGGCCATATGGATCCAACAAAACCAGACCACCTGAGCACGTACATTTGCTAGCTCAAACTTCATTACCGCCGTACAAAACCCTATACAACGAAAGAAATGAGCACTTTTAGTCATACAGTGTGTAATATGTGCAGGAGTGTACATAGTGTATAGGCCATAAAAGCCGCAAAACGGTGTACACCTTTCGGACTTGCCGCCGTGCTTTCCGAAACGATCCAGTAAGTGCAAACACTAAACAATAACCTTGAACAAAAGGAAAACAGTTATTCCATCCGGGGACCGGGCAATGACAGATTTCATACGATACCAATCCATGATGCACTGTTGCTTTATTGAGGCGCCCGCTGAAATGGATAACCGTCGCAGTTCCTGAGATTCGCTGTGTAACCAAATTCAGAACGCACGGACCCTTCTTCCTTTATGTACCTGGAACGCTTTGCACTCGATAAGAAACACCATGCTCATGACTGCGTACATGCCCGATGCAGCAAGAAAGCCGAGGCAGGTAAGCATCAACAGACCAGGAAGGATACGTTGTCTTGTCTCTTTGGTCAGAAACATCTTTTTGTCTTTCGTTCGAATCCAATCCTTGCTTTTATTCATGTTTTCTGTTCTTCGACTCCTTTTTTTCTCTCTGTTCGGAAAGAAAAGAAAAAGCAGTATATGTATCACCCGACACGCCAAGAAATAGTGCATAGTAGTTCGAGCATGATACCAGGATGACTTCATTCGTTTTGTCACATTGCGTGTGTTCCTCATATACTGGATCGACAAAGAATAAGCCGCAAAACAAATGGATAATCTTTTTCCCTTACAAGGCCGTAAAGCGAGAAGATTACGCATAATCGACTCCTTATATTGTCATATCGTAATGTGAGCTTTGTCGCTTCACTATATGCAATAGTATTTGAATATGATGGCAACTCGGACGGGCACAGAGCAAAGATAGCTGTAGCCTAAAAAGTGGTATACATTAGATGGAACAACCGGGTGAAAACTACAGTAACAATGCTCATGTTTGTACGAAGTACACGCAAATGTTCATGCAGACCGAAAACCAGCTTCAGGCCTGATGTACAGACGTTGAGTATGACGGCAACGAACATGTTCAGCAGATAAACATGAAAACAACAACGCCTTCCTAACATGGCATTGGCTTCCCTGGTTCTACTGTCGTCTCGATGTTTTACGGACTCCCGCATTGACCTCATTAAAAGGTATTCCTTGGTCGAGTCGTCGGCCGCTTCTACACCGAGGATTCAGACACATAGGTGATCCGAGGAACCTTATGCTTTTTTTTAGCCGGGTATTCCTGTTTGCTTCAAGACTGCTCTCGTAGAACTTGAAGAGCTGGGATTCAACGTAAAGAACGTACCCTGGGATTCAACGATTTGGATCTTTTACAATAACCATAGTTTACACCCAATCCTAAGGATTTAGGTAACATAAAAAGATGGATAGCCTCTAACCTTGAGTCGCAATTTCGGATCTTTACTATATCAGACATGTGATAGAAGCTTAAAGTTGTCCTTCAATAACCCGTGAATCGCTAACAAGCAAGCTTTATTCAAGGATTGTTCCAAGGGTTCCTTGTAGGAAGGTTAGTGCTGCGTGCAGCACCCGGCTGAAAGAGGCATTGTCCTGAGACCAAGTCAGCTCGTGCAGATTATAAGCGTCCTTGAATGATTTACAATATCTTTCGTCAGCGCTTTGACGTCAGCCTTGACCCTGTCTACCTTCTTACCAGTAGCGCGGACCGGCGAAGGATTTATCTCCTTCACGGCAAATCATAAACACCGGTCCATCATCAGCGGACTTGGAGATTTCTTTAAAGGAAGCCTTCATAATGGAGCCACTTTGAGCCATTGACACACCTTCACATTTGGGGCGTCATTGTTAAATATCAAATTCTTTGGCCGAAAGAAAAGCTGCTCACATTGCGTATTTTTTATAATGTTGCCGCCCGCCCTTGTTATCTTGCGCTTGGCGTTCAATCCTAAAATGAGATGAATTGATAATGTTTCCATCAATTTTTTCTGTCCTTCAAGTACCATTGCTGCTCAAGAACAGCCCACGTCGTTGTGTGGATCGCTGCTGTTCACTCCAGGACTTTGCCATGTCGCAGGTTGCCTATAAAACCGCCAAGATGGTTCATATGATTGTTGGAGTCAGAGGAACAAACTCACTTACCAAAGCCTAAACGGAATCTAGACGGGCGGTGTATGCGAGGGCGAAGCGTCTTGCAGCCTATCGCCGCTCGGTCGACATGTCGGATATAAGCTCCAGCAATTGCTTGCATCAATTTGCGCGAGTACATGCTTTCCGATCCTCCGGCTCCTCTTACCGACAGCAACATCAGGACGCATGGCTCGTCAGTCATGACGTTGCGAGGAGAGCCAGATCAGAGAGCGAGGACCAAACAGAAATCACAACGCCTTGTTCACGTTAGGGACCCGGCGATGTACGGATCCAACATAACACTTGGCTAACGAGTGCCAGGGCCGGTCCGCTGTTCCTTCAAGAGATTTCCCAGCGTGAGCGAGCAGCTACAAGACGCAAGGGTATGTTGTTTCCGGCGATAGGCCTGGCAAGTAATGACAAACTTAGTAAAGCTAAGGTAGTTCAGCAAGGATATCCCAGTGATACAGTAATATATACCACAGCCGTAGAACGGTGCATGTCTCTGCAATATCCACTACTAGGGCGTCCAAAGCATCTCCTTGGAGCTCATTGCTATTATCGTTCGCAGAGGCAGCGATTTTTGTCCGTAATGCCGTTCATCTTCTCCATGCGTTCACGAGATTACAAATTTACAAGTGACATTTCAGAAGAAAAAGAAAAGTCAAGTAACTTTATTGTTTTCAAGCGCTCGATTACGAGTCTTGCCTGTCTGAAGATTGCTTTCGTCACTGTGCAGACTTTTCCTGCTTACGTTGCCCAATCCATAGCACTTACATTGCCTTGCGCAACGCACACAGCGGGCACCTGAATAGACTAATCCCACAACGCAAGTTTGTTCTGCTTTGTCTAAAGCATCTTCAAATCAAGCAAGGTGAAAAGTATCCAGTCGCGCCCCATGAGAAAAGAGGACTTGAAAGATGCCCCAATCAACTTTCAAAGAAGGTCCTGTTCTTCTCAACATTTGCCTGGAGATCACACTCAAGAAGTTGTTCATGAATATGGATATCGCCAGAGACTAGTAATACAGATGTCATTGCATTAATGGAACATCTAACATTATTCAAAAAGTCTGTTCCAATGAATAACGTGCTGTCTTCGACGAAACTGCGGTTTGTTATCTATAGTCAAGAGTGGCACCATCGACGGCCTGGTATAATAAGTATCAGAGTTTGTTTCTTCCCTTTAAACTTTTCTTACCGGCCATGGGCGCATTGGAAAGGGAAGCGACAGTCGGACAATGCTTGGATCAACCAACGGCATTCTTCCAATGTCAGGGTATCATTAAACATAATAGCACCTGCCATTCCCAATTCATCAAAAGCATTATTCCATGTCCTTTTCTAACTTTAGGTCCTTACCTCTACATGCAATTGATTTCAATGTCAAGATCATGATACGGGGACAAGTCTTTAAGAAGGCAAATGAGGTCTGCTCTTGCTCGTCTTTTGGCGGCCCACCTTGGTCCAGCCAATGAAGATACTCCTTTATCATGTCTTGCAGTAACTCGTGATTAGCCAAGCACCGTTCAACGATTAGACTTGGCAACCGAGTCACCGAAACCACTTGATCACAAATGGACAAGTGGAAACCCCAACGATTCAACTGACCCATGAAGCGCTGCGCCAAAGACTGTTCGTGATGCGTCAGGTTGATTTGGATACTCGTTTCGATAAATTGGGAAGCTGGCTGGCGTAACGACTCAAACATCCGCTCCAGTTTGACACGTTCATCCGCGGCATGTTGGTCCACCAATAGTAAGAGACCGCTGTTGAGTCGAATTAGAATATATTTGCCGTCGAACTGACAAAGCACCTGCGCATCTAAAAGAGCCTCCCTTTCGAACCGATGCGGAAAGGACATGCCTCCACTGAAAGTATCATCCTCGATCGTCTGGCAAGCCTTCTTTTGGTACGTCAAAGTATCGCGACTCCTCGTAGGCTTACTGCCGCGAAGACGCGACCGATCGATAAACGACTTTGATCCTATCGCGGGCGAAAGACGCTCTAATCTATGGCCGAGATTAGTAAGCTGTACCTATCACGTCTCTTCCTTTGCGCTACTTGCGAGTTTCCAGTCCGCTTATCAACATAATACACCCTGGCAGTGAGTGGATCTTGCCATGGTTCATAGTAAGGCGACACGTGGAAATTAAGGTCAGGCTTCGCAATACTTCGAACGGATTCATCGGTCGCACTTGTCGACAGTTCATCGGATGAATCTTTGGTCAATTGATTTTCTTTCATAAGACGCCGATATTGCGCGCTGCCTATCAGACCATGTGTCCGCATATAGTTAGCACACATGGATCCAATGAATGCCTGAAACTGATTAGATAGCTAAACAGAGATATGGTTAAATAAATATCTGTAAAATGTATGGCACATGCTACTTACCTTGTGTTCATCCAGAGTCGCAAGGAACATGTCTGTCTCATACGAACAAAGTGCTGGACAATCGATGTGTATTATGTAAATGGGATACTTTTCCACCAGAGTCGTTGCACGAGCTACATCGGAAGTTTTATGTATATCAGATAAACAAGAAAACGCCCTAGTCAATCATTTCATTCCTTTGGTACCTTTGCCCTTCCTTGCGTCTGTTGTGCGACCATAGCTGGGGTTTGGGTCTATCCGAGTAATCTGTCTGGATGACGAGGGCGCTATCTTATCATCCGCCTTGGTTTCCGACAGAATGTCTGTCGCGGTCTTGTAAAAACTACATCGTGGAACGAGCCGACGGTTTAAAACTGTGGAGAAGTAAATGCTATTAATATATTACTTTAGCTCATCTTTCCTAAACGTATTACATATGTATTGATGTGTCTATGAACGCGTTGTGAGCTAGGGAAAGGCTTTGATAACTAGGCTAATCTCACCTTTGTCGGAGCCAACTTGGTGCTGAAGTACGCTAAGGCGTGGGTATCTTGGAGGGCTCCACGACTGTCAGAATGGTATAAGAAGGGGTATATGTTCTAGAAACAATCATGGTTATTCCCCTATAATATCAAGTACTCATGATGTATTCGATACAAACCTGCGACAATGGCTGGCCCAACAGGAGACTAAGAACGCTGGAGAGTGGGGAACCCTAGGTTTCCAATTAAGGCGAAGGATATAGCTTAACTATTCACGTGATCTTAGCGTTGTTGAAGATGTCATACCTTCTTGGAGACAAATAACCTGGAATCACGGGAGAGATTCGAGACGCGAAAGCCAACGTGTGGAAATGCTAATGCTTTTAGTTCCACCAATCGTCGGACAGCTTCAACCGTCTTTTCTGGCGACATGGATTGTCGTCGAACTGGGACCTGGACAGGGTTTTCTCGGTCGGGATTGAAGACAGAGAAAATCAGGGTTCTGTATTTACCTTATAGAAAAGTTCGTGGACAATGACGGTTGTACCTGGCTGATTCCTGCGGTATTCTTCGCTATTCGACGTTTGGACCAATCGCCCATCCTGTTCAACCCCGTGTTATGACTACTGCAGCTTACTCTACTTTTCCCTCTGACCTTCCAGATAGCCATGTACGTCTCATTATCCTTTGCGGAGCGCGTAAATATCTGCAGAATAGCCACTTGAGCAATGGCAGCAAGGGCTATTTACATTATTGAGTGTACAAGAGAGGAACACGCCGTTGCTTCCTCTTTTACCTTCACCACGATATCCAAATGTTTGTACTGCATGTAAATCGTCTAGACCGTGGCATTTGGTGGTAACTTTGTTTGGTAAGGATTATTAGCAGTCTATTCCCCCTTTCACGATAGCACTTGTTATACGAACAATGCTGCTGAGCCACAAGCCCTAATGCATCTGGGTTTATACCAGACCCGTTATCACTTATGCGCAGATAAGCTTTTTCTGCATCAATGCCAATCTCAATGTCAGTGGCATGCGCATCCAAAGCTAAAATGGCGAGTTGAATCTCAAGACCTGTGTTGCGCTCATGAGTACTGTTTACCATTGTCAATTAGTTCCTCGACGCATTGTTCTAGAGATGAGATTACGAGCGATCTAGTGTCAAAATGATGGGAGCTTAGAGCCAAATCTCACTGATTTGTTTGGGACTAGCGCTACTCACGCCCTTAAATGACGAAAGACACTCGCATCGAGATGTTGAATCGTGTTCGACATAAAGCCTTGGTTTTTCCCTCAGAGGAAAAAGCCTCTCGATATTTCTCCGTCAAATTTCACCGAAATGTCACGCCAGCTTTCTCAGTGGAATAGTCCTTTATTGAAGACAATGCTTGGAACGAAAGCAAATCAATTCCGTTGTTGCATAGCAGAATCTGAAACTGTATCTTCAATATCCTCGGAAAGGTCTCGTCGCACAAACCGAGCGTCATTTCTCGCCAAAAGGGGCAACGCCCCCCCCCCCCCCCCCCCCCAACAACTGCGAATTTAAAACCAGCCATTTACTTCATTGGCTTGATTAGTTATACGTCCCCCGGTAACTTTCGCACGCTTAGGTGTCAGTGAGCGGAAGATCAAATGAGGTTTCTTGTCAGCAAGCATCAAAAGTTTTTTGGTCCGCGTATATAATATATGCCATTCGTATAAATGGACCCTTCCCCAGTTTTACAAATCCCCACACCTTTACTCCCTTTTCTTCCTCCCTCTAATCCTTTAAACCCCACACTTAGACAAATATGGCAACCAGTTACGAGGAGAGCTGTAAATATGATCTGGAGCAGGGTCATAGCGAAGACACTTGTTCCACTGACGTTGAGAAACCCGCCGACGAGACGGGGATACAGCACGCGCCAGAGGGAACAGCTAGTGTTGGAAAATCGCTGTGCATGCTATTAAAAGCATTCGTTGGAACAGGCGTCATCTTTTTGCCAAATTCGTATGTTTCCTTTTCCTCTTTTCTCGTTTCGTTGACCGTGCTTATATTTGTGCAGATTCAAGAATGGTGGCCTAGCATTGTCCATTGTTCTCATGGTAATCCTTGCCCTTATTTGTCTCGTTGCCTTTCAACTCTTGGTTGTTGCGCAACGTTCTGTCGGTGGCTCGTACGGTGATGTGGCGCGTAAGCTCTACGGTTCCTGGTGTCGTTACATTGTCCTCTTCTTTCTGGCGATTTCGCAGATGGGTTTCGTCGCGTCCTACCTCATTTTCATTTCACAAAACATTGGTCTCGTCGCCCAGAAACTGTCGGACTGTAATGCGCCCTTTGACTCGAAATACTGGATATGGATTGCCTGTTTGATCATTATTCCATTCTGCTGGGTCCGCAAGATCGCTCGTCTCTCTTATAACGCCATTATTGCCGACATTTTTATCCTCTTTGGGCTTATCTGCGTCTTGTATTACAGCGCGGACAAGATTCACTGGAATGGCGGTGCTGGTCCTAATATTGTTGCTGTGAATACGCAAGACTTTGGCCTGATGATTGGTACAGCGGTTTTCTCTTTTGAAGGCATTGGCATGAGTAAGTCCTTTCTCTCTTTCTCTCTCTCTTCAATCCAATATTAACGAACATATTGTCTTTAGTCGTGCCTGTAATTGAAGGCATGAAGAATCCCGCAAAGTTCCCGATGGTGCTCAACTTGGGTATGCTGATTGTCACCGGTATCTTTATCTTGATTGGTACCATTGGCTATGTCGCGTACGGTGACCAGATCCAAGCCAATATTGTCGCCAGTTTTGCACCTGATGCATTGTCCACCACTGTCCAACTCCTTTATGCGATCGCCATGATTTTGACGTCTCCCTTCATGTTATATCCGGCTCTCACTATCATTGAGCGCGGTATTTTTGGCAGCAAGCGAAGTGGTCAAGTTTCCCTCGTGTGGAAGTGGTCCAAGAACTTTGTGCGCACCTTGATCCCTCTCATTTGCGCTTCCGTCAGTTTCGGTGTTGGTTCTGAAAACCTCGACAAGTTTGTCTCTCTTGTTGGTATCGTTGCTTGTATGCCGCTCTGCTTTATCTTTCCAGGTGATTACCGATAATTTCGCACTTGTTTTCCATGATCTTTTTCACTCAACTCTTCAAAATATTTATAGGCATGTTCCACTATAAGGTCACGAAGAACACTTATCTCCGTATTGTCGACGTCCTCCTGATACTTTTCGGCTGCGGTATAATGATTTATACCCTCTACGTCAATGTCAACTCTTGGGTCCATCCTACTCCTAGCTCATCAAGCGAACTTTGCATGCCCATTCAATCCACCCTATAAAAACACCAACAGTAATATAATAATAATAATAATAATAATAATAAAAACAACAAAAGGTCTGTCAAAAAAATGCGACCCACTATAAATCGAATATTTCTATAGTCGTCATTTTCTCCTCCCTCAGAAGTGTTGGTTTCTTCGACTCCTACACCTTCGTCTCTTGATATGATACGTCCTTTTCGCTTGGGAAATTGACTTAAGTTGCGCAACAAAAAATGTTTGTTCCACTTTTTTCGCTGCCGCTTGCGCCGATTCACTCCTAGGCTCTTGCACGTAGGATCAACTCAGAGTTTTCTAAGGTTTAATAAGCTGCCCGTAGGTCCCTTATGTTTCGTTCCTAAATTATTATAGCCTTTGATGCTGCAGTCTTCTATACATCTGAGATACCTTTTTGTTCATGTATTTCTTTGTGTTATGCCGCGATTTACCCCATTTTTTTGGACTACACGCAATGTCTTTGGTAGCTTTCTATCCAAAAGCATTTCTTTGACCTCTCCACTAATTCATTCGCGCTTCCAGTCGCGAAGTGAGGGTAGCTTTTACTAGTCTTCTAATAAAGATCGGGATGCCCTTAGGAATTATAACTCCCAAATTGGGAAAATGGGCAGCCAAAACATCCTCTCTCTTCGATCATCGTTTTTTGTATGTTTCGAGCGAATCAGTGCTTATCAGGTCTGCAGTCATCAAATGAGCCATTCCAATATCTGTATGATCTTCAAAGAAAGAAACAGGTGACATATCAAACCCGAAAGGGAAAGCTAATAGGCAAGCAGCGCTGGCCAAGCACAGTTGGCGTACACCTTACCATTTGCAAAACGCAGTCTTTACCCGTAACCCTATCATTTACTAGGTCATCATCGACCATCTTCCGTAAGAAAATATGAAACTGCAACCTCCTATTCCCTTGATTGAAGCAAAAGTTAGGCTTACCGGTCCGTCTTAATATCATGATTCCGACCTGTTAGACTTATCGTATATTCTTCAAACCGAATGTGAAGCTAGATGCTATATAGCTAGCAACAACCAAAAGATTTTCGATAACAAGTGATGATCCAGTTTTGCCAAAAATCACATGAAACAGACAAGTTGCAGGAAACTTATGGCTGACATCATCAGACCGTATAAATGGACCGGAAAACACACTGAAACACAATCTGTCTTCCATTGACCAAGGAGAACGTGGTGTCGCCATATTCAAGGCGGCAGACCTGTGCGGGCATCTTTGCATAGGCACGTTGGGTCCGGCCGACCAAGGTAATCCGAAATACAGATCGGGCTTGGATCACTATAGCTCTTGCACTCAATCAAAAAACTGATCCTGTAGCGCCAGCGCCGGTCGTCCACGGGAAGCGGCGAGCGGCCAGGCGGCCGATATGGTCGTGTAAGTCTAGGAACAAAATGCAGGTTTCAACGAGTCGCACATAAAAGGAGCTTAGGGTTTTGAGTCATTTAGTGAGAACCCACGTCCCTGCCCTATGCAGGGTTGCACTGTCCGTTGCGCTAGTAGAACCGCCATGGTCAAGCACCTGCAATGTACTTGGGCATTTGCCCAGAGGCCGGCTGCGCGGCCCGCCCCGGCGACAGTCGCTCGCGAGGCAAGACCATGTTAATAAGCAAATGCGTCTGCACCGTTGGGCTCTAAAAGCGAAAGGATTTTTAGGCGAGGAGGTGGCCGACCCGCAAGGGAAACTCAAGCGACTTCCCGACTGTCAGGTGTGGCCATACGATGTTCGCCAACGCGAACAAGGTGTTGTTCGGAACGTACCTTCGTTGGAGCTGCCTTGGATCCGCCTGCAAGGCCGGCAGGTCTACGTTTTCTGGAGTTGCCGGAAAGGAGCTTCTATCCGCGTGTTTTGATGTGCGCGGTCTTACCGGCCCCGATTGGATGGAGAAGGGGCGACAAAGAAGAATGGATCAAGAAGCAGAAGAACAGTTGAGAAATGGTTGATTTCGAAGAGGCCGTCATTACAAGCGACGACTGAGGGAACAAGTCCATAACTTACAGCGCCAAAATGATGAGCAATTTGTCATCCTACGTTGTACATAATTCTAGTTTGGTAGGCACATGGAATGTCGAACGTTTTGCAGCGCGCGTAGTAATTCCCTAACAATTGTTCCAGCCTGATTTTCTTGTTCGAACCTGTTGTATATTCTCCAAACAGAAACTGATTTCGACAACCAGTAAAGCTCCAGTTATGTCAAAGCAGAACCACATGTAAAACACCAGTGTTTTCCGAGAATCTGGTTTATTGCGGAGCAGGGGATGATGCTCCAGAGTTCAGTCTGATACCAACAGGTTCAGATTCGTCCGACTGCGTCTTTTTAACCATTCCAGGCTTCTGTGCCGCATCGGGTTTTGGGATACCCAGTTCATCAGCTCGCGTCAATGCCAGGTTTACCGTCTATTACAAAACAGTTAGTCAGTAAAAAGCAAAGAGCCTTTTGGGGATAGTCCACTCGTTCGTACCATTGCCAGACGGTATTCAAAGTCATACTTCCCGTAGCGTAGAGCGGTCTCCCAGAACGTTCTTGCTCGTACCTTGTGCTCTAAACCCCATGAGGTAACGCCCGCTTGCCTGAGAGTAGCCCGTGAATACGACGCCTTTTTAGCTCATCTCTTTACTTACCAAAACGTAAATGGAATCACCCACTTGTCGGTGGTAATTCGATCCTTGTGATCAATAATCCAGTTTAAATGAATAATCGAGTCGCTGTACCGACCCATCGCGTTCTGTAAAGACGCCTTGATCAGCAAAAGTGTACCACGCTGGTCAAAGTACTCTGGCGGAGGCGTTTCAGGCAACAGCTCCCGGGTTCGGATGCCATACTCCATGCGTTCTGCCTCCAGAATCCGGCTCAATCCACCTTCAACCAGTGCCAAACTCTGCTCCAGTAACTGGCTATCCATGAAATCAAACGCATTAAAAATGCAGAGGTACTCGAGTGCGCACAGGTTCATATCCATATCCTGATACCCGCTCGCCTGGAACGCATTCACTTTGCGCACCACGTATTGCTCCATCATCGCAGTGCTGCCCGCCTTATTGGAGGACGAAGAGGTCACCAAAGAAGGTACCTCGGCAAATGCCAGGATAGCTTCTGTACGATGCCCCTTCATATCAAGACAGGCGCCGTGCAAGTAGCGGAATATAGCCGGAGACCAATACCGCTCCTTGTACAGAGTCTCGAATATCTTGGCGGCTTCGTCCCAGTTGTGCTGCATCATGTAGTTGAACCCGATCTCGTAGCTGCATAGATGTAACACTTCGACTTCGGCCCACTCGTTCTTGCTGATCTCTATTGCGTACAGGAAGGACTGCGTCGACAGCGTCAAGTTGCGCGCCAGTCGCGATGTCCGGCCCGCGAAATATAAGAAGAAAGCCGAATTTGGGTATGTTCGTTGCGCATCCAACAGAGTCTACCCTGCCCTTATCAGCTGCCTTTTCTTTCACTTGTATTTTATCCGATACCCACCTCAATGGCTGGTTGGGTATATTCGTTTGCTAGAATTTGAGGACATAAAGAGGTAAGGACGGTGTAATAAGCAAGAAGCCTGTTACCATCCGTGAGTTTTCTATAGCCTCTTCCAATCAGGATCTAGGCTTACATGAGCGACGCCGTTGGTGAGCGGATTCGTCGTTCTTCAAGACAGAGTTTCAAGAGTGCAAAACCGAGGTGCTTATCAGCCTTCCAGCCGAACGCAGAAACAATCCGCAATATCTTTTGAGGTAAAGATGATAGCACAAGATGGACAGTGCCGATGCTATATACGTATACGCTCCTTTGAGTTCTTTTCTGCTTGTGCCTGCAAATGTTAATATACAGCGCGACTCACATACCCGAGTTGAATCCCGGATACAGTATCTCGATCAATAAAATCATTATATTGCTGTCCCATGCGTTTGTATTCTTGCCATACAAGGCTGTAGCTTGTATAAGCTAAGGTAACCCGTGTCAGTTCCTCGGCCTTCACCCTTCGGTTCCACAGCTATACCTCGTCTTAAATTAAGTCCACATTTAATGTATCCAACCACGCTCTCTTGCAATAACTGGAGAATGGCAATCTGCAGACAACATTCTGCTTTTGCAACGTGTGCGCGCAGGATGCCGTTGGGGACAAAGCTAACCTCTTGCCTTTCAATCGCTTTTTTGGTTGCCGGCTTTGGGCTTGACGGAAGTCCATTACCGCGAGAGTATTTAATATAGTTGTAGTATGAAGTAAAGTATTGTACAACCGAATCACCAACGCTTTTCTTCGTAGCAGCATCGATCTGCGCGGATGCAAGACTGTAGGTTGTCGTCAGGACTTGAATCGCGTTTTCTGTTGCTTTGTCGTTGGATGTCTTTATGGGAGCATATAAGATTGATAATGTTCGATCCGTTTTCTTTTTCTTTAGATACTGCTTACCATGACAGCTAGTTTGCCCCGCATTAGCTCATTTGACCCATTCAGCCCGGGTAGACAATTTACCTTTTAAGAAAGCCATATAGCCTAAACCTAATGCGTGGAGTGGATCGCTAGATAGATATTGGTGGAACGGTGTGAGCCACTTTCCCACCCATCTCACAAATACTGTGACCTTAACTTACGTTTTAGCTTGTCGTTCAAATAACCGTTTGGCTTTCATGAAACGGTTACTGAATAGGTGTCGTATAGCACGAAGAACTGGTTCATCTATAGTAAGTTTTGTCTCCTGTTAAAACCTTCTTCTTCTGCCACTTCCCCCCTGATCTGCCAAATACATGCCTGCTTTTTCTTGTTCACGAGGCGATAACTGGTTTGGCTTGATCTCTTTGAGGTCAATGCCATGCAGAGCAATCAAGTTTGCACTAAAGGACTCCATATCGGCCATATCATCATCCTCATCATCATTGGTGGATCGTCCTCGTCGTCCTCCTCCTTCCACTTCTTCTGCTGACGTTGTTTCTCGGGGAGGTGGCGCACCCGGGCTTGGGGGTTCATGGTCATGCGTTTGCGGCGTTTCTTCAAGCCGGTTACTGCTGCTGCCACCGGTCTCAGGCGGTCCACTTGCCTGGGACGGTGGACAATCGTCGTCGTCGCCACTATGCAGTTCATCTGCGGCTTGATGGTCTTGTGGTTCCAAAGCAGTCTCTTTGGGTGCTTGGAGCACGGTTGTCTGGAGCGCACTAATAACCATTTCCAGTTCCTGACGCGGCACATTGCCGTCTTCGTCATCGGTACTCTCGCTGTCTGTCGGAATCGCATCAGTGTCTTGATGCCGCGTGGTCGACGTGCCGGGTTTCAACTCGGACTCTTGAAGGTTCTCCACTTGCTGCTGCTGCTGCTGCTGCGTCGTTGTCGTACTTTTTTCTGTCATTGCGGGGGGGGGAGGAAAAAAGAGAGAAAGGGGACGGATCCTGTCAGTCAGGCACGTCTTTTTTTCTCACATGCAGCAAACTTTGGATCAGAATTTTCGGACCTTTGTGTATCCACATTGGGGCATCCCGATTGAACAGATCAGCACTGAACAATGAACAGATCAAGGGATATATCAAGAAAAAAGCGCTGACGAACACGATTACATTGCGCGTCACTGAAAACAAACGCATATGAGGTACTTTGCAGTGCAGCTAGACCACATAACTCGGTTTCTATTTGCTTGCTCGAAATCGAACTGATCAAAGCACTGTCCGCGTATTTAATCATAGACCGTTGATCTTGTGCTAGAAAAAAGCTACAAAGGTCGAAAGGTAGATGCAGCTTGCAAAACATACCGTCCGTAAGAACGTCAAATGTTACCAGGAAGACGAGCGGTGATGTTCCTCATATAAAGAAGATTAGTTCGGACCACGAGGGTGTTTATTCGCCAGTACTTTCACATTCGCGGTAAACGGGGATATATAAAAGATGGCTATAAGTACGCGATTGATGTTGCAAAGAGGTAGTGTTGTCGAGGGTGTAAAGAAGGGAGTTACATGATATAATCGGTCTGATAAGGCGCTACTCGATTCAACGGTTCTTCCAAATGTCGTGCTATCGCTTCTGCCTATAAATTTCCTTAGATGAGCCACACCCATTCTTTCCGCTTTTCCATGGACTAACTAACTGATTACCTTTGCTCTTACAATGCCAAGATCTACGCTCGAGTCGCCCACTAAACAAAGAAGCATAGAGCTCACGCTTGTCACAAAGACAATACCTTCCTGATCTTTCTGTTTAGCATAACAAGAACGAAAAGGGGACCCGGAACAAGTACCTCACACTGCAACAACAGGAACTTGAGGTCGCCTCGCAAAAAGTTTTCTGATGCGCAATGCTGTTTATAACTGCTCCATATATTGGCTGCAATGGCTGCATATGTTTTGGCTGATCGTCCACTGTCCGATACAAAGGCTAAGAGCGATCCCTCACTCGTCAAAAGCCTAACGCGAGGACAGTTTCAATCTCTTTTTTCTCCTTCAAATGCTGGAAATGTCCATCATACAATGAAGCTTTGACGCCATTATGCATGGATTGCTGTAATACTTGGGAAATGACTTTAGGCTTCAACATGACGAAGGCGTATCGAGAACGCGGAACCGGGACTTTTGACCCAATTTCGGGAATTCCAGCACCTTTATCCCGAGGCGCATTACACACGGTAAGAAACAGAGTAAATAGCACAGTATTCCATTTTGAAATAGTACATGATGTTCTTGTACATGATAGATATGTGTGTGCAAATGATGATTAACATACTTTTTTGTTCTTTTGCGAGGTAAGTACATGAGCAATAACAGGACATGGGGATTTAGGATTGGGTGATTGGGAGAAGGGCGGGGCTAATGTGGGGTGACAAACGTTTCGCTGTTGCAAGTAGATCGTACATTATAATATAATGTCTTGGTATATATATAGTTCATCCTGTTTAAGCATGGTTATCACCAGTAAACCAAAAAGTCCATTTCTTTGCTGCCTACCTTTTTTTTTTACTCATGAATATTTTGTAAAGTCAAGTAATAACTCGACAGGCACGCCGCTTTCTCGGGTGGCTGCTGCTGCCACAGCTGCCAAGCTTGGCCGTCCATTGTTTCCAGTTGGTCCAGTAGCTGCCGCTGCTGCCGCCGCTGCTGCTGTCGCCGCTGCTGCTGATGCTGATGCTGTTGTGGTGGCGGCTGTAGTAGCAACGTTTGGCGACGAAGAACCCTGATCCGTTGTTGCTGTTGACGATCTACTCATTACTCGCTCACGGATACGTTTGATTTGCCGTAACCGTTCTCGCCAGTGGGACACATATTCATGCCTGCCACCAGCGCCAGAATCCAGAAACACTTGCGCAAATATGTTTGCGTGTAATGCCGTTTGACGCACAAAAGCCGGTAAGGACTGTCCAGACACAAGTTTGGGTTCTGATATGGGTCCGATTTCAGGCATATCTGGTCGACGTTGCATCTCCACTTTGAAAAAAGTGTTCTCTAAGCCAGCTGGCTTGTTGGAAGTACTACTATCGGATGACATTACACCGACGCCTGGATAATAATAATAATAAGTTTTCTCGTTTGAGATAGAATGCGGGGATATCACGATATTGATAAAGTTGAATTGTCCTGGTAGGGTATCAAACGCATAGTCTTCGCCAGAATCATTGTACACGATCGTGACAAAGTCGTTGCCGATATGCCGCTTCTTGCCGCTGCATTGTGGATCACGTTCCAGATTCGTTGGCATAAGCGTTGCGACGTGAAAAATCACTTCCGTCACGTCGTCTCGCCAAAAGTATGCGTATTTTCCGTCAATGTCCATTTCCCTGTCCAAACCGCCCGTGTTATCTTTTCGGCCTTTGAGGGGTTCGATCGTACCGAGCGAGTTCAGGAAATTGATGTAGGCTGGTGAACCATGGGTATTTGCTAAGATATCAACTTCCGTTTTCTGTCCCTTTCCAACATACAAGACGCCGATCTTGTGAAAATCAACGACAGGTATGCGGTCCAGGATAGCGATACTCCGGGCTGTTGCTTCGTCGTCAGGCAAGGGGGACATCTCCACTAGCCGAGTCAATTCCGGATAGTTACTTAGTTGCAGATACAGGAACACAGGGTCGAATACTTTCTCGGTTTTCCGCAATTGAATACTCACAGACTGCGCTATGGACAATGATTCTCCAGGAGAAAAATCCGATAAAACTTGCTGCACAAAGTCCGTCATTTCGTGCCTGTATTGCTTCATCAACAGAGCTGGCAGAGTCCTGTAGTCAATGCTATCCGACTCGATGCCGTTTTCGATATTGCACATCATTGACATTGTCCCTGACGGTCGTCGAATGATCACTTCTACCCGACCTAGTTCTGCTACTGTCTTGATCGTTAACAAAGTATGTCCGTAAACCCAAGTCCGTATGCTTTGTCTCTGCCCTGTATGGTCGCCACTCGATGGTGGTGAAGACGAACCGCCTGCTGCTGCTGCTGGTTGTTCACCCACTGGAGTCTTAGATGCCCGTGATTTCTTCGGAGACAGGCTGATATCGGCAAAGGTCAATCGAGACAGCATATCGATGCAAGTAAATGTTTGTTCGTCAATCCCTTTCCCCAGGGAGCTAGCGCTGAGAAGACGTTGAATAATGAACGACACATGCTTCCGTCGCTCACGTAGAGGCAGAGATGTAAACCAGATGGTGATAACCAAGTACGCCATGATCAGAACGTACTGTGATAAAGCGCCTTGGTTGCCACTACCGTGCTGTAAATTCACGTCTCGCTGCTGCTGCTGCTGCTGCTGCTGTGATTGTTGCAACGATCCACTGCTAGGGATAGGTGAGCCAGTAGACGACGGTGAACTAGCTGCCGTCAAAGAAGGCATCCTCTGGGACTCTGCAGAAGAAGAAGTCTGGGAATGCTGGAGATAATTGAGCGCTATAGCAAACACGGGCTTGTACATGTCGCTCGTAAAGTTCGCGTAGAGATTTGGCAGTCGTGCGAGACCTGACAAGAACTCCAGAATATGCACTGAGACACTACTCACAGAAATAATTTGCGACATCCGTTGCAGGATCTCGTTGAGCATCTTTGCCACAGACAGTGGCAGTTCATGACAGCACACTGTGAGCGCATGAATACAAAGTTTGGTCGCTGCTGTAACCTGAGTCAGACCCATATAGAACGCGTACACGATTTCATCTTGATTCTGCTTGCTAAATATACGTCGATAAGCAACAAGAACCATGAGTATGTTGAATGCGTGCACATTAAGGTCGTTCCGCCGGATATTCGGTGGTAAATTGCGTACGTTCTCCAGAAACTTGCGGTTGCTGATCCATGTCACAATACGTCTTCGCAACTTTTCAATCGTTGCACTGGCGCCGCAAAAGAGATGCTTGTTTCCGAGCTGCAGAGGTAGTCGTTGCAGCAGGAAATAGAGTAAATCCCAATTAGACGAGTGCGACAGTGCAGCAAGATAAACTTCCAGAATATCGCCGATCGGAAGGCACTTGCTACCCTCATCCTCTGACTCGCTATAGGACAACACGACCGGGCTAACATAGATCGAGCGCCTACCGGGAGGTGTGAACGCTATGCCCGATACAGCCGCATTGTGCTTCTCCTCCTCAAGTTTTTCGTTCTTTCTTCTTTCCTGCATTTCTCGTATAGACTTTAGCAAAGTGTTCGTGTTGTCCACAGCTAACATAACAGAAGGACATCAGTAACCTGTAGCGGTACAGTCAACCACCCACCCCACCTGAAAAAAGCAGCACTTACGATCAGGTGCAATATAGATATGATGATTCTCTAAGCAGCGTAAGCGTAACAAGATATCCAAAACAGCGATTTTTGGTCCACCAAAAGGACACACAAGATCATCCGTGTTGAATCCAATACTTGTGATCGTCTTGAACAGTTTCAGACAAGTCATTGCGTCCGTGCTTTTTAGCTGCTCTTCAAAAAGCTCAACCAGACCACACATTGCAGCAACACCAGTGCAATGAGTACTATCTCGAGCCTGGGAACTCTCGTATGGCACCGTAGGGCTGGTTCTATTCGGCGATGTCGTTGTACTTTGAGACTGCGCATTCTGGACTGTACGGTACTTTTCGCCATGCGTCGGCGGATCTGTTTGTGATCTTCGAATGGCTGCTCTCCTAGCATCCGCGGTCTCTTCCCCCTCATGGTGTTCCGAATCCAACATATCACCCAGACAGCGACAAGACGCGCATTGACGAAGAATATCCAGAAGCTTGTCTACCGTGTCCTGATTCCGGCAGTCTGAAAGCGCCAACACCACGAGATCGATTGATTTTTGTCTTATCTCTGGGTGTGTCTCGCGAGCAGCGCCAGCCATCATGCGACATACAATTCTTTCGCTGATATCATCCAGATAGAAATCCTTGACAGCATTGCAAACATTGGTTACAATGGAGAGAACATGTAAGCGGACTGAAGGCGCCAGACTGCTAGGTATAAAGAACGTCTCAACTATGTCCAACAAGCATTCAATCCAACCATCTGAGGAGGGCAGGAGTAAATGTTCCGCTTCGTAATAATTGAGCAGCATATGTGTTGCATCAGAGGAGATATGGTAACGCAGTCTGTAAAGGACACCCATAAAGCGATCGATAGGTCCAGTATAAGTCTTGCTTGTTTGTTTGCGATAAACATGGTCCAAAAAGCGCACAAGCAGATCGGCCAGACTATTATTACTCTTGCTATCTCCGGAAGTAGTTCCCTCCTCACGGACACTACTACTAACAGGAAACTGCAAAAGACGTTCCTTGTCTTGTTCGTTCAAGTTGGTCAACAAACGCAGAGTGCAAATGTCGCATATATCCCAGACAGTCTCCCATTCCAGCAATGCCACACTCGAATCTTTCTTTTGCTCCAGCATCTTCATCAAAGACTCGAGTATTCTGATCCGCATGATATCGTTGCCATGTTGAGCTCCACGCTTAAAATGGGTTATGATGACTGAGTCCGGTACCTGGTACAGGTCAGCCAAATTCGCCTTTGCTGCGATGGACCCCCAGGCGGTTTCTGTCAGCAAGGAAATAGCACCAATCGCAACCTGGGTTGAGGTTGATTCTTGGTAGTTGGTGTCTTTTTCTTTTGTCACAGGTGACCCAATCGATTTGCAAAGAGTCAAGATAGCATTGTGAGCGCAATGAGATCGTAACAAGTTGGTGAAAATAGTCCAAGACGATTTGTCGGGTATTATCTCATCGGGCAACACTGTAGCTATACACAACATATCCATAAAGTCCCTTAATGCTCCAAAGGGCACGAACCGGTACCGTACAACGATGTCTGCGAATCCCAAGCATGCCTTGATATCACGAACATCGCTCGTCGACGAAGAAGAAAGCATTGCCTTTTTCACCGCCTGAATCATATCCATGACCTCTTTTTCTTCAAACATGGCAAAGTTGAATTTGCAGATATCGGTCAGCAGGTGCAAAATATCGCTGACAAAGTTCTTTTTTCCCTCCTCTTCTTCTTCTTCTGGTGATGATCGCCGTCGTAGTACTAGCGCTTTATCCAACCATGTTGTCAAGAGCTTTCCAATGTTCTTTTCAAAGTCTGAAATGTCTCTTCCGCCTTTGCATAATGCGACCAAAACACGGTACATGTCAGCAAAATCGTCCCAATTTTCATAGTTTCGTAACGTGCTGTAAAACATCACTCGCGCCATGCCGAACTCGCCATACTGTCCCTGAATACAGGCGATCATGAACTCGAATACAGTGTTGCGCGCAATGGGTGGCGAGTACGGGTCAATCAGGATATCTTGGACCGCAAAAAAGACATTGTCGAGCTGCGCAAACCGGTAACTCCGGCAAAGTTCTGAAAAAGCCCTTAGATGTCTACATCGTACTCGCAAAGGTTGCGACCTGGCGATCAGCGGAAGAATGATTCGAGCATCCAGGGACAAGGTGGGATCCGCGTTCTGAACGTTGAGACAGGATTCGATCGAAACGGACGAGGCGCGGGGTCGAAGGATATTGCTGAGCCAACGGGTCGACGAAGACGCCTGTCTTTGCGGAATGCTGGACATCAGACTACACGGAAAGCCAGGTGTGTCGATTGGTTGGTCGAAAACCCCGTTTCCCAACGAGAAAAGACAAAAGAAAGTGCAAGAAGTTGAGCCAAAAAGGGTGGTGCAAAAGGGTCGAACCCAGCAGCCAATTGAAACAACTGTTTATTGAGCATCAACTGCAAACCAAGTTTGCGCTAAAGTGAGACCTGTTTCACGGCTAGTCAGTACATGATTTACGTTGGATGAATACCTTCCGCTGAAACTTGGTTTTCAGTCAACGCAAAATATACCTCGAGCAGCATATAAGTCCAATCATCGTTAGATACTCCTTGTGACGAGGTTGCATGGCTTATTACCAACAAATACTTGTATGAAGAGATGGCAGGGGGGAAGCCGGAACAACCCGAATGCCTTGAAGACCCTTCACTTGGTTTCCTACTCGCAATTCAGACGATAAGGAATCGCCTGCTGCTCTTGCTTCCTCGTCCATGTATCTTGGAGCAAATGTCCGCCACGCCCGGACGATTTATCCCCGTTTTGCACGCCATCCTAGGAGAATACCGACTTGATCACCAGCAGGCTTCGACAATACCTCGGTTGTTCTCCACTGCAAAAATGGTGCCATTTCAATACTATTTCAAGCATTGAAATAACACCGTTTCTGCAGTGCTCCTTGGCCCCAGAGCCGCATTATCACTGGCACTTCATTAGTGTAAATGCAAAAACGTTGTCAGCACTGCTGGGATTGAAGGCTGATCCAAGGACGAGCTCCTACGACGATAACTTTCAAAAGTTCGATAAAGTCCTTGATTTTGGAAAACATGGATTTGATCGGTATGTGTTTTCGTGGTGACAATAACAACTGGGCGAGGCACTGATATCCTTTAAAGTATGAATAATGCCGCCATTTTTATTGACCAATTCAGAACCGACGGCTACGGTATTCATCTACTCTTCGCTCGTGGAGCAAAGACACCAGCAATTGAGCTTGATCTGAGCGACTTTACAATTGAAGAAATCGACGCGTTCTACCGGCCCTGTGGTCTAGATTCGGGAAGACGGCATATTTCTACGGCATCTTACGGCTGTGGGTCGGAGAGTGTCTGAGTGGACGCGAGTACTATGTCTTCACTGGCTCTCCACACAGAGCCAAGCAGCTACTCAAGAAAAAACGTGCTTATTTCATCGATCGAATCGAGTCTGGATTTCCAACTGGAAAAACTACAAATATTGCTGACTATTACACGAAGGTCGAGTGTTTTTTTTTGCAAATGAATCGGCGCTTTTTGACTTTTATGACCTGAAGATGGCTAACGATGGTTTCGAGCGTATCAAGGAAGACAACGGGCCAGAGAAGAATTGGCAAACGTCCTTCTTAATGGCGAGAAGAAGTATAACAAGTTAATGAGGAAGCACAGGTCCAGAAACCGAAAGAAAAGGTAGTAATACAGACGAAGGAAGCATTTATACAAGAAAAAGGTCAAGGATGGGGAAAGATTAGAATATTAAGATTACTATTTCTGTAGATGTCATGTACTGAATTGCATTTGTTCTACAGGCTACCGACGCAACCTCTGTCTGCGATAAGGAGCATACTTGAAGGCTCTTCCTCACAGAGCAATACGAGCTTCAAAGATCGCCAATGGGACTGGCGACACTCCTCCACAGCTTTTCCCACCCAGACCAACTGTTGTTGGCTGGCAAGGTCTTCGCCGCCAGTCGCAATGAGAAGTGTTCTGGACTATGCTTGTACAGAGGGAAAAACAACCAGTAAATCCCTCCAACGACGGCAAATTGCCTTTCATTATCTTTGGTGTTTAATCAAGATACAAGACACTACAGAGGAGATCGACCCGGCTTGGTTAACGCGCTTTGGCAAACTCTGAAAAGGCGAGAGGTACGGGGAGAAAAAGTTCAGGATGCATGGTCATCGAGGATGGAGTCCGACATCATGGCATACAAGTCTGTAAAAACTGTGGTATGATATGGAATCGCGACTGCAATGCCTCGAAAAAAACATGCTGTTTATTGCACAATCAGTTTGGTGCGGCTTTGGCCGGTGGTCGCTCGACTGAAGCCGTGGATAGATGGCCGCTTATGCAATCAGAGACTAGTACCTAGAATTGTTAACGAATGGTAACTTACTCAAGATTGGATGTCTCATCCTTTACTTCTTCGACGTCTATGATATTGACCGCGACACCGACTGTTTCAGAATAAACTTTTACACGTCAGCTTATGCTTTATAAGAGTGCATATGAAACGGAAGGTTTCGCAAAATTTTCTGTTCCAGAAGAGTTGATCAACCTCATGTGGTTCGCGGATGTCTACAATCCTGTGCAGGCAGGATCGATCGACGGCACCGACCAAACTCCTCATGATGCCGCTGTACATCGCGCCACCTTTGCTCATTGTAAGTCAAAAAGGTCAAGATTTTCTTTCGGTCTTTGCCAACCGCTCTCGATTCCAGATGAGCCGCCGAAGCATTTGTCAACAGACGCCCGAAAGACGATTTTTGTCGGTCGCTTGAATTACGAGACCACAGAAGGTAATTGCTAGCAAGCAGACTTGTCGATTGGGGGACGCTTTGATTTACCTGTAATGTCATAAGAGGGGTTACGACATCACTTTGAACGCTACGGCAAAGTCGTGAACGTGAAGTTGATACACAACATGGGTATGCAACTTTGATATATGTCTTCAAAATCTCTATATTAAGCATGGGCTATCAAAGTTACTGGTACTTCACGGGGCTATGGGTTTGTCACCTTTGAGCGTTCACACGAGGCACGCAAAGCTTATGAGTCAGCACATCGAACCGTCTTGGACGACCACATGCTGCTTGTGGACTATGAGCGTAGCAGAGTTATGAGAGGCTGGATCCCACGTCGACTAGGTGGTGGGTTCGGCGGTCGAAAGGAAAGCGGTCAGCTTCGGTTTGGTGCTCGCGACAAGCCTTTCCGATGGCCAATGTACGTATGACTACGACTATATGATGTCTGTTGCTGCTTCATTGTTATTATTACTGACGTTCCGTTTATTAGGAAAGCGGGTCGGGACGATGAAAATCGACTAAGAATATCGCCTGAACAGCGTAAAGCAGATAATTGGCGCTACTATATTGTCGGCGGACCACGGAGCGAAGATGACAGGCAGCGAGACCACAGGGATTCGGGATATCGGCATAGGCACTATGAAGAATACCGCAGAAGGGATCATAGATATATACGTCATGAAGATCGACACCGCAGACCATGAGCTTTTTTCTTCCATTCATTGTTGAATTTTTGAAGGACTGTTTTCCTTGTTCTTTTCACCAATGTTGCGGATACTGTTCAGGACCTCGGCTAAAGTCAAACCAGTGGCGACCATTTCCCGGCCGAGCATTGCGGCGCGCTTTCTAACGACCAAACGTGCACCAGTCAATTTTGTCAGCAATAATTCGTCGCTTGCAAATACGTCTGAGCAGCTCTGGGAGCAATGGCGTGTTTTCATTCGCCCTTATTACTATGAGAGAAAAAAGCCGCGATCGTCACTCTCTGACGCTCTTCGACAGCAAAACAATCTATTTCGTCGCCTTGGTCGGCGATTGGACAATGCCAATCCCAACACTATAATATGGACCATGATTGGCACCAATGTCGGCGTGTTCTGCCTGTGGCAATATGCCATGTCTTGCTACCGGACGTTTGGAGACAGTTCTTGGCTAGCGTTTATGGACAAGCACTTTATGACGACAACGGATTCGCTGTCTTTTCACCGATGGCATACACTGTTCACCAGTACGTTTTCCCATTCAATGTTATCACACCTCGGTATCAATATGGTTGTACTCCATTCGATGGGCACTGCTGTGATTGAGGCCATCGGCGCGTCTCGGTTTTTGCTTCTCTATGGAGTGGCCGGTATCACGGCATCGGTGGCGAGTGTCGTGTACCAAAAGCATTTGCGACCCATGTTAGAGAGACGTTATAGGACAAGAGACCGGCGGGTTGCTGCTTCATTGGGCGCTTCAGGTGTGTTTAACGCAGCATTTATTGCATATCTAGAAAACTAACGCTAATGTCTTTGTACAGGTTCTCTTATGGGCATCACGACGTTTTTCGCATGCGCATGTAAGAACAAAGATTTAATATACGCGACCAACTGATAATAATGAGCGGTTGTTAGTTCCTAGAGCCACGTTTCTCTTGTTTTTCGTTGTTCCTGTGCCGGCCATAGCTGCTGTCGTGGGTGTAGCTGGGTATGATCTTTACAATGCTTATACACTCCAGGTCAGTAAAGATATTTGGTTTCCCTCTTCATTGGTTAGTTGTTCTAATTGTTTTTGTTTTGGTCTATAGTCCGGCATTGTGGACAGTGCAGCACATGTAGGCGGTGCGGCATATGGAGCGGCTTATTGGTTCTTCCGTGTCAAACCATTACTCAGAGCTGGACGGTGGCGCGTCTGATTATTTTAGTTGTCGCACTATCGTACATAGAAACTGCATCATATCCAATAGAAAATTCTCTTGAGCTTTAGTCGATACTGGCAAACGAAAAGAGGAAAGCTGTGGTACTGATAATGCAACTGTCGTCGCGTCCCAATATCCCTCTCGCTTTATCTGCAAAGCTAAATGTGACATTCGTGCTCGACTATCTACTTGTTTCTTCTCATCAAACCCGACTTTGACACCAGTTGTATGCATCTAAGCTGGCCAGCATGCCATAACCAAATTTGTAGTTGCTGCCTTAAGTGAGGGATTGCTCAAAATAAGGTGTTCAGTGAAGCGTATTATGTCATCAGATCGATGTAATTTCACGACGACGAAGCATTCCAAGAAGCTTTTGTGACACGTGTTCTGCCACCTCTAGAGCCCATACACATAACTCCAGCAACCTTCAGCTACGCTGCTTTTGTATTCTTTTCTGTACTTGCTCAAACTAGCAAACACTATGGAGAAGATCCAGAGTTTCGTCTTTAGAAATAGTCAGTGCCTCCGTAATCATCAAATCCGCCACCGCCATCGTCAATGTAGTAACTATCATCAGGTTGATCGTAGTACCGCTCTTCGGCATGATCGGTAATTGCATCACCGAGCATATAACCTAGAACGCCGCCTCCCAAACCTGCTGCAGCCATGGGTAGCATACTGCCTGCACCCCCAAGGCGCTGCTGCGAACCTAATTGTTGTTGGGGTTGATAATAGGCATATTGCGGTTGTGGCTGATCGGTATAACCTGACTGTTGTGTCTGGGGCTGCATCAAAGGTCGATCAACTGGATGCTCCCACTGACGGTGCGCAGTAGGCGTATAGACGTAAAACCATCGACCAGAATTAGAGTCCAGTTGCGTTATCCAACCGGGCGGCAATGGTCGACCGTCAGGATTTCGAGGCGGCGAAGGTGGCGCATACTGTTGTGGCTGTTGAGGGGAGGGTGTGTATGGAGGAGGTGGAGAAGCATCACGCTTTTTGCTGAGCTTTCTGAAAAAGTCCATAACGGGCTTTTGCGTGTGTGTAGGGAAGAAAGGTAAGTTGCAAGGGTTTGGGCGTGAACATGCAATGCCTGCCTTTTTGGAGAAAAATTGATTGGCGCTGCATTGCAAGGCGCTTTGTTTGATGCGTAACGTACAGCTTAGTTTCCTGCATCTAAGCGTATCTACGTAAAAAGTTGTTCAATGTCTATTCACGGATGAGATTGCGCATATCGGGGCCAGTTTGTCTTGTTTGTCCGAACTCTTTCATGTTTGTGAAAGAAAGCAGCTCATAGCCGTGCGAGTTATGAGCCCAGCGACTCAGCACAGAGACTGCCGGCAGTTAGCGAAGGAGAGCCGCATGCACTATTAGCTTCCTGAAGCGAAGCGAAGACAGAGCGCTTCTTGTTGCCTTTCCAATTTGCATGTTGCATAACATAAACATGCTAACTCGGGTAGTCAGTACTTGGCTCCTTTTTCTATAATTGATACCAAGTTGATATCTGAATAGAGATTTGCTACTAGATGGCAGTACGGAAAAGGTAACCCCAGATACACCTTCTCCGGCTGCCACTTTTACTCTTCAGGGCAAAGTGCATTCTTATTGGACGTCACCTCTTGTTTTGTGCTTCAGGGGCGACAGTTTCGGCATTCTCAGGGGTGACTGTTATGTCAAAATATTGTTGTGTCGAATTCAATGTCAGCCAAGTTTTGACACCAACAATTTTGTACGTGACATGATTATCACAATACCTGCTGACGGAAATTAAAGAAGTTGCGAAAGTTGAACTGAAAGAGAAGCATTTTCAAGACTTCAGCTTGGTCAAGTTTATTTGACTATGGGCAAAATTATAAATCTGTTAATGATCGGACGCACGCAAACCCTTTTAGTCCTTCTTAACCGTGCTTTCGACATCGCACCTTTTTTAGAAGCTTTTTCCAAGTGATATATAAATTGTTGAAATTGGTAGCATTCAAAAGCCATCACCGTAAAAGTAAAATCTATTTGTAAATCTTTCGGCAAATCCAAAAAATGGCAAATGATTGAGACTAGAGAAAGCTGTTCTTATGAGGAACAAAGCTGCTGACGCTTGTACCAAAGGAGCCGCAATGGCGAAACAGATGGGGATAACGTCCTGTTCTACGAAATAAATGCTCAAAACACGATGGTATTGCCTCTCTATATAGTGTGACCGTTACCTGCTGTGATAGGCTATTGTTTTATCAAACTATCCAATATTTTCACCCTTACCGAGCTTTTGGGCCCAAAGTGCGGCCATATCTCGTATAGCGTTAAGTAGAGTGTCCACTGTACAGGAAGTTTTGACAAGTGGAGATATATAGACATATTATATTGACAACATCATCAACAGCTTCTAGAAGGCTAAAGTACGAGCCATAGTACCTTGTAGACGCGCAGCATGATGCATTCCCGCTTGTCCGCGAGATATGTTTAATAGTATCCAATCTGACTCCTGGAAGCCTTTGGCTACGCTTCCCGTCGGTGTGGTCTCCTTGCACTTCTCCCAGAACGCTTTGACATTTGCACACCGCAACCCGGAGCTACGTACGCCTTGTGGTAGAGATTTCTTGAACTGTGCAAATAGCGAGACTCATCTATGTCGTCATGGTAAGCTGGCCGGGTGTTGGTCCGAATCGTCTTCTCGAAGTAGCTCACGAAATCCGTGTTATTTGACGTCCTTGGAGGGGACACTCTCAAATTATTTCTCTACTATATATTTCTTGAAAGCAGCCCATAAATAAAAGGAGCGATCTGAACGCCGGAAGGAGGCAGGGTCAAAGCAGCGCTTGGCGCAAGACCATGGCTTCTTTTGTTTTCTTTTGGCGCGCATTGTGCTTCCTCCTTCAGAGTCGCGAGCTTCGAATCACTACCGAAAAGCTTCCACTGGGACAGTACTGGACCCGTCTTGGAACGGAACGCATTTGTGTCGTTGCTGTGAATGTATGCTTTCGGATCAACAAAATAATCTCTTTGCGACGACGTCTGTCAACGTCACCTCCCACTTCGCATATTCAGCTGCGTTAGACGGTGAGGAATTAGTGATGTGAAGCCTGGACCATGCCTTTCTGGGTTTCAAAAAGAGCCAAGCAAAGCAAGATGTCCAAATACGGCAGTGCTAAGGTAGAACCGAAAACTAGACAAAGGGCATTAGGCTTTTTTCAGTCGAGCTATGCGACATTGGCAAAAAGTTGTATTATGGGTGAGCCTTTTGGCTTCACTGATAGGGTCCTTTGTTCAAGCCGATGAGACTTACATGGTAAGCTTTCACGGTCCCTTGAATTTATGCAAATTGCGTTGACGTTGCCCTTACAGACAAGTGACGACGTTTTTACCACTACTTGCTCTGGCATTTGGAGTAAAGATGCAATACCCGGTGGTGCTACACCATTTATCAAAGGCAAGTCAAGAAGAAAGGCAAAAGCGTGGTGTCTAGTCCAACTGATATGTGCGCGAGAGCAGTAACGTTCACGCCGGAATCGCGAGGCAAAACGGCACTACTAATTTACGAATGGAAAGACTTTGACAAAATCGGCGTCTATAACCAAATGACGGGAGAGGTAATGATAATATTGGAAATAGAGGAAGAAGAAGGGAGAGAGAGAGGAAACGCTGAGCGATAATCCCCTAAAACAATAAAGGTGCAATACATTTGCGACGACTTGGCCATCGAACATAAGTTATGCAACCAATCCATGTATGGTAACTTTATCGTACCTCAAGACGACAACGGGTCAACGTCCATTTTCACAGCTTCGTTCAATCTAACGAATGGTACCGAGACGAGCGACTCTGAAATAGCGCTGTACAAGGTGAATGAAACGGGCTATTATTGCGTGGCTATCATGTCTACGGACCTCAAGAACGATCCAAACGAGTATTTTGGATCGTGGATCGAATGGAGAATGCCGTATGGTAACCTTCCCGCGGCCGATTATCCCAAACTGCTGGTATGTGGAAGGTTTGCAAACGAGGTAGCGAAGTTTGGGTCTCATTTCGCTACTCCATAATAGTTCTATGGTATCTTTTCCTTGATCTATCTGGCAGTGGGTTTGTTTTGGGGTATTCAGACGTTCCGGTATTGGAACGATATTTTGCCTGTGCAGGTACGTTGGATCCAACGCGCCGAAAGAGAGTCAGAGACTAAAGTGATGTGAAAGCATTTCTTGTCAGGAGCCATCTTTTTCCTCGCCGTGGAAATGGCAGTCAACTGGGGATTCTGGGAAGCATACAATCAGACCGGTAAACCCTGTGAGTACTTGCGCAGCGAAGACTGGAGCGATATACTTATAAATGGCATGTAGCATACGGTTTATTGGCCCTTGTCGCATTGCTTAATGCAGGCAGAACCAGGTAAACTTTACTGGATACGCGAAACATCTTGTCTGCTGTTAACAGATTGCATGTCGAAAAGCATGTCATTCTTTATGCTCCTGATTGTCTGTATGGGTTACAGCGTACTAAAGTAAGTGACGGAAACCCATTTTGGATACGGGAGGCTAACCAGAGATGGGTGAAATAGGCCTAGCCTGGGGTCCACTATGAAGAAATGTATCATTTTGGCGTGTACCCACTTCTTCTTTGGTGTTATTTACTCGCTGGGCATTATGTTACTATCTCCCGAAACAGCTGGTTTCCTGGTTCTTCTTGTGATTTTCCCGTTGGCATTAACCATGTCAGCCTTTTATATCTGGATCTTTAGCTCTTTGACGATCACCATGAATACCCTCGGTATGCCAGCTACAACTGCATCCCTTTTCAAATATATCTACGCTCTTTGTGTGCTAAATGCCTTCATTCCCTTTTTTTCTAGAATTACGCAAGCAGCACGTCAAGGCACTCATGTATAGACGACTACATCGATTGCTCGTCTTTTCGCTTATTATGGTCGTGGTCATTTTTATCCTCAACATGTTTGCGTTCTCTGGACGTAACGAAGTCGACTGGGCAGCCAAAAGCTGGAAATGGCGCTGGATTATGCTCGATGGCTTGTTGAATATACTCTATTTCATCGTGTTTATTGTTATTGTTATTCTATGGCGGCCAACGAGTAACAATCAACGGTACGGATTAGAGCAAATCAGTCAAGACGAAGAGGAAGCATTGGATTTGGAGAATCAACTACGACGTGCAGAGGGATTGGGCCCTCGGCCTCCAGGATACCAACGGACGCGCGATGAAGACGACGCGGCTATTTTCGAAGTCGGTGACGACGACTTCAGCGACGATGGACACGACGGACAGCAAAAAGTGAAGCTTGTCAGTGTGGCTGGAAGAAAGAGCGAAGACCGTTCAAGCACAGCTGGGGCAACGAATGCCCAGCAGACATCACATCGACAGCGCGAGGAGGACCATGAAGAAGAAGAAGAGGAACAGTAAGTTTAGCTGGCCGTTCGATGCATGTACGTTTTACGTATTCACTAAGCGATGTCGTGTTATCTAGCGTGGATGACGACGAGCGCGCACACTTGACCAGCAACGCACAAAAGTAATTTAGCTTGTGCAAAGAAAAAAAAAGGAACACTTTAGAAGCCTGTTTTTGATAACTGTACAATAAATTGGTAATTGCAGTACACGCGGGATGTTTGGAAGAAGTGAACACGACGAAAGGCGAGTGAGGAACTGGATGAGTACGGTATGGCAGTGAGTGGTTTACACTTATGGTTGATGGTAAAAGATGGGTTGTGTGAGCGGTCTGATTCTTCGAGGTTTCCAATGGCGAGTCCACTTGCTGACATCTGTTACTAAAAGTTTGAGCTCTCTTACCCGTCGCTCCAGATCGCGGTATCCGATGCCTTCCGGGTGCTCTTGCCAACGATCAAGACCGTCACATGCGGCCTCGTTCTCGTCTAGGACCATTTCACCCTCTTTCTGGGGCAAAGCACCTCGCAGTCGTTGGGTGTTGGTCCGTAGCCGGTTGATCAACACTTGACAAATTGCCACGTAGTACGATCGGGATGCCCTTGATAACTGGACGAGTGATCGAGTATCAGGTATGAATGATAATATCAACTCCAGAACTTCCGTTGGCAGGTCGAATGATTTCCGATCACTGTCCGATCGATGATTATCACTGCTACTACTATAGTTTGCTTGATCTGAAGTGGAAAGGAAGACGAGTACTCTGTCTCGGCACTTTGCAAGTCTACGGTTCAGTTGATCGACCAGGTTCCGTGCTTCCGTCATGACCTCGATGCCTCGCATTTCCAAACGACAGCGTTCCACAATCAACCTCTTCAGTAAATGCTGGTGGTTATAATGACCAGGAGCCCGTCCGATATAAATTGGCTGCGTTGCCAAAGAGGACGGAGCAACTTCCAATGTAGCCGGCCAGAGCTCCGTATCCGACATTGTTAGTTTCAGTGCTCGGCCGAGCGTCATGGCTTGGTCACCAGCTATGAACGGATAATCCATAAACGGGATTTGCCTCTGCATTTCTGCTACTCTTTCAGGATCGCCAGGACAAAGAACGATAAAGTAGGCATCTCTTTTCAAAAGCAACCGAAAAAACTATATCAATTCGTTCGGTCAAAATCTTATGTATGCGTTTACGAGAAACGCATTCTTTCTCTTTTACCCTTTTACGATGCGGGTTAATCTCCCAGACTTTCTGAGTAAACGGATCAACGTATTGGTTGGTATTTGGGTCGAGGCCATACAGATTGAGGATCCGTAGCAATTGCGGACAGACAGGACAACTGATTCGCTTGAGCGTAATCAGAATCAAATGGTAGTCGGATGCCAAACGAGTCACGTCAATGTCTTGTCCCTTGAAGTCTTGCTTGAGTATGGGGTATCATGGTTTTTTCCTTTCAGCTGCAGTCATGCTTACCCGAACGTCCGTGAGTTTCATGCGTGGAAATGCACGAGGCGTCGTTGTCATTGTCTGAAATCCATTGGCGAATGTCTGATAAAACCCTTCTGCAAAAGTATCTTCTGAAATGTTTATTTGCACATTGTCGTGAAAAATCCGAAGATTCGGTTGTTGCGTCCGCTGGCCCTCTACGAAGGCTGCGTCATTGCCGGTCTGCTGCTCATTAACCCTTGTTGCCTGATTCATGTAAACTGAAGTTGTACAAATGTATTTCTTAAGAAAAGAAACGATAAGCGTTGCGAATATGCAAGTCGGTATGCCAAATCCTCTGTGATCATGTGCAGACCCATTTATTGGATGTCTGCTCAGCGAAACAAACGAGATTAAAAACTATCCGAGACTTCCACCCTCGGTCAATGAAACGACAACATGCTTTGTGAACGCGGATATAACGTCTCTGATACATCTTCTGTGCTTGGGCTTTCTGATCTGTTCTGCATCGTTTTGCACTCCGTTTCAATTCTGTCGCCTTCTTGAAGCCAGCCTTGTCCACGAACAACCGCTTCTTAGCGAGTAGTTTTGCGGTTATCTGACACCGCCTAGCGATCGTTGACAATTATTTTATGCGTTAACGAGTACACTGATCCGACAAAGTAAACCGTCTCCTATTGAATCCTCTTCCGCGAACATTTCTTCCAGTTATACCGGGACGCATACACTTTTAGATGACTCCTTATACACATGAAATGTGGATTTTTCGGTTCGAGACAGCACGTTGGCCATTTTGTTATTATGCATCGGATATGTAAAGTAACAGGGTTGATGTTTGCAGCAACTTGATCTATATACTGCTGGCTACTCTTTATTTGGTCAAAGCAGACTGGATGGATTCGTAAACTTCAATTTCGATCTGTGCGGCAGCCTTCTCCTGTTCAGAGCCGTTACCGTTGGCAACACGTTGAGCCTCGGCCAAAGCAGCCTTGACGTTCTTTTACCAAGAAAAATGGACATTTAGGAAAATACATTCTTCTGTTACCCTATCTTTAATATATATTTACCTCGAGAGACAGTTCGTCCAGGGCAGCAGCTTCAACGGCGTTGATGTTGAGGGAGGAGTCAGGGTTGATGATAGCGAAACCACCAGAGACTTAAAAAATATGCACGCATGTGAGTCAACAAAAAAAACTCGATACACAGCACTAACATCACGTTAATTACCAAAGAACTTCTTGGTCACGTCAGCGCTTTCAACAATTTCCACAATACCAGGCTTCAACTGCTCAATGCTAGGAACGTGGTTGGCGAGAACACCCATATCACCAGAAGTGGCAGCCAAGTTGACCTGCTGAACATCCTGGGCCTTGTAAATGGCCTAGAAAAAAATGAAAAAAAGAGGGTAAATTGTCAACAATGTGTATGTACGTAATGTGTCGTGCGAAATGTCCACCTTGTGGGGCAAAACAAAGGTCAGACGCAGCTTGTCTGTCGCGGCAGGAGCTTCAGAAGCATAGCTTCTCACTTTGTTTCTACACTGTCAGTCTCAGGTCCGAAATGTTTCGAACGGTATAGCTCATTTTACCAAGTGCAGGGCGGAAAGCCGAAGCGGCGACGCGAGCAGATCGAGCAAAGACGTTCATAATGTTGGGTTCTCAAAGAGCGTGAAGCGGGCAACCCAGGGTAAATTTTTTCTTACCAAAATTGCCAGGGAATCGGGAGCTCATGTCATCAATCGTGACTGTGCGTTGAATGGCGACTTTAATCCGTCGACTACTTTGATGCTCATCAAGCTAACATTTCTTAGATGTGAGGAAGGGATTGAGATACTTCATGCACACTTGCGGAATATACGACGACGTGTCTCTAATATAATCACTGTGGACATATATTGTGAGTTGTTATGGTACTTTGCTTTGTCACGCGGTGTTAGGTTATCTATGACCACTTCACGGTGAAACGTATAACCTGTACGCGTCTTTTTCAGACTTTGGCGAAGACAAAGAGCCCTTACGGCGGCAACTGTTTGATTCCAAAGAGAAGAGCCAGAATTTAAGCCGCAACAATATTCACAATATAATGTCTAACTATCATTCGTGGGAATTAAACGATTTATTCATCGAACTATGGGTACACGCCGAAGGAAGAACTTTTGAGACTATTACATATTTATTGTAGTCATTCTAAGCAGCCGCTTTTTGAGCTAATGTAATTTTATCGCCTATAAAAATATCATTAGCCGTTAACCTTCTTTTCTCCGCGAGCTTTAGACACTTTGGCGGTGGCTTACCTAGACTCAATGCAATGCCCTGAGTCTTGCTGCGGATACGAATATGGCCAGAGATAGGACCGTCACCAGGCTTTTCAATGGACAGATTCGCCAGGGCATCTTCGCCAAAGATACTCCGAGCATACATGTTGGCTGATAAGAAGCCGCAGTCTCCAGCAAGTTGCTTTTCAGGTGTTAAGCAGCTCATGTTGGTTGAAGCCATGATATGTTTAAGATATGCTCTTAGGTCACTACAGAAAAAAGATCATTTAGCCACGGTTCCAGAGCGATAGGAACAAAATAAACATACGTGATGTTCGTGTTAACGTTCACCTTGTTCTCCCATTCAAATTCGCTCCACATATTTCGGAACTACAGAGATAGAGACTCAGTATCTCAAGTTACCGGTATTAGCAGACTGGGCATACCTGTGTTTCGGTGCAATAAGCAGGGTTGATATAGTCCATGATATCGATGTGAATATCATTTAGCACGACGACACAGCTATTTTCATTGGCAGTATGCGAATCGTAGACAATATTGCCAAAAATGACGCCTGTTTCTGTTGACGAGACTTTGATCGGCGCTTTTACAGTCAAGAAGGAGTGCGGAGCAAGGTTATGAGCAACGGGTCTGTCGACAAGTTTGAGGTCGCCCAGCGTCGCAAATTCAACGGTCAAGTTCTGGAGTGTCTCACCAGTCTGGTTGACGATTAACACATCTTCACCAAGGGGTGGCATAATGTTAGCATTGAAAAAAATATATATACGCAATCCATTCGCTTCACCTACCCATGAGGATATCGTATTGATGCACATTGACAACAGCTTCTGCATATACAGGATCCGAAAAACCGGTGAGTTGCACAATGCGGCTAAGCTTGGACATGAGGTCATCCTTGGTATCCAAAGCTCCAGTTGCCCGAGACAAATCTTGCTCATACTAGACCCAGTATTCAACATTAAAGTCGTTACTTTGGTTATCTTCGCCACAGCTTTCTTACCTCGTCCACAGCCGCATCATTGACTTTTTTGGAGAACTGCCGGAAGGCAATGGCATCGTCCACTTGCACTTGAACGCCTTTGTCTTTTTCCTTCTCAGCAACAGTGCGCTTCTATGATTGCTTGCCGTTCAATACCGCTTTCAGTTAATATGAAGTTGAAAGGCTTCTATCTCACCTCCTCCGCTTGGATTTGGTTGGCGAAAGCAGCACGGCTATCTTCCAGGTATACTTTTTCGATGGTCTTATCGTGTTCTCGGTTACCAACAGCACGCAGATCTTGCATAATACGGTCATATGAATCTTCGTCAATCTGGTGAGTTACAAACTGTGACTGGCCGACTCGAATGATGCTCGTCATGATCAGCATAGCTTCTGCTCGACGGGCATTGACAGCCGCAGCGTCTGAAACTAGCAAGCTATAACGCATCACCAGTTTCGTCAGTGTTGTTGCCAGTACAGTGCCCAAAAAGTAGTCGCCGTTAACCAGCAGCAATGCTAAACCCTGCCCAGTGAGTCAAAGAACGAAATGTCACGAGCGGCAGCGCCAAAATCAAAAACGAACTTACCACGGAGGGGAGGCTTTGAGGATGATTTGACGGCTTCCAGCTTGGTTGCGCTGGCGGATTGTACAGTGTAGCTGCTTTCAGTAGCGTATGTACCATCAGGCAAAATTCGTCGGGGTGCTGCTGTAACAGAAGGAACAGACTTTGACTCGTCAGCGCTTGCTCCGTCCTGTTCCTCTTCTGCAGCCTCCAGTAAACGTTGTTCAGAGGCCAAGATGGGGATCTCGCCCAAAGCTTCACGGATACGTTGCCAAGCGTCGTCAATTTCGCTAACATCTCGACTGTATTCGCCAATAATCCATAATGCTCCACGGAAGACTTTGCCGGATTTCATATCCATGAAGGTCTCTAATAGTTTTTGAAGTACAGATTTTCGCAAGTCTGGGAATTTCTCCATCACTTCACGCACAAAAGCAACGACGTCAACAGCTGAAGGGTTGTTCGAATCTCCCAAGAATTCCATGAGAACGTGGACCACATTTGCCGCCACCTCAGAAAACTTGACAGCGCATGAATGAATAGACTGAACGAGGATCTGGCGGTACTCTGTGTTCTAAAAGACTTGTGAGTTAATCTGATGTCTCTCTTCACGTATCTATCAATCATTTACCTTTTCATATTCTTGATCATGTGTCTTGACGAGCTCCTTTTTGAGGAATAGCACCACTTCTTGAACGTTTCGGGAAGACACCAAGTTCATGGCAATACGCAATGCTTTCCGACGAACATCAATGTCCGGGCTGAGAGTCTTCATTGAGCTTTTGATCACTGGCAAGTCGTTCTTTCCATTTGTTACCTAGATAACACTCGCAGAATGTCCATGACCAGATCATCCAGTTTGCGTTCCTGCTTGGATAACAGCGCCTCCAGACGATCAAGCACGATCAGTTTGATGTTATTGTCCGATTCCTTCACGACGAGCTCGATATAGCAGGAAGCCGCAGCTACAGGATAGTGCAAATATAAGATTCTGCTATATTGCGATACGAAGTCATACGGCAAAAGTTACCCTTGACAGCAACTGGGTTTGACGTCAGGACCATAAGAATATTGGCAGCCTCATACTTAACGGAATGCGAAGCTGCTGTTAACAGTTCGGATACGCAGCGGATATAGGCGGCCTGAAGGCTCCATCTTAATACGCTGCATTATCGTGAGTCTGAAAGTCTGACCTACTTTGTTGGCAGTGTTCGTTTTGCTGTCTTTGCGGATCAATTCCAATACAGCAAGCTGCAGTAGCTCATCAAAAGTGGGCACGAGGTGGAAAACTTGTTGCAGATATTCGACGGCAAGAGGGCGATTAATGTCACAAAGGACAACAAATGCATTACGCCGACATGACATGTCTGCTTCCTAAGTACCCTTATTAGGCGGCAGCTACTTTACCAGAGATGAAGCACGTAACATACCCCAGCCAAGAATGTCTGTAACACTTCCGGTGCATCAGGGAACAAGAAGTCAAAGTGTTTGTAGATGGAACCGATAGCGAATACGGCATTTTTTCGAACGTACGAGTGTCGGTGTTCCTGGAGGGATGTACACGTAAGCCAAGCATGGACCAAGGAAACCAGGTTGTCTCTGCCGTACCAAACATGCTCGCACCGACGCAATAAGTGGTTCAAGCACTTCAGCCTCTCTGATTTTGCAAAGGAATCGAAGAGTTGCTCCACGGATATATTCATTCGGATGTTGCAGGTCGTTTCTCAGAGCGTTGCTATTGTGCGATTGCGTGAGCGTTTTGAAACTGGACAAAGGCACAAAGTTTGAGAAGTGAGCATTACCAAACCAGAATGAATTCCTCTTTGAGTTTGCCGTCCGGTTTGGTCTTTGGGCAAATCTCCCAATAAAAGTGAAGCAGTTTTTTAAGCTGCTTGTTCTTGGACGGCAAGACAAAACGGATAACGTGAAGTAACAACTTTTCCATCGGATCACCGTTCAGCATAATGACGAGTAATTTTTGCATGGTTTGAATGCGAACTTCATCCGAGCCCTTTTCAAGCGCTCGCTGGAATTCTTGTAGTGTGGGCTGTTCTGTCGCGTCATCTTGATGCACAAGCGTGTAGCAGAGGTCGGTGGTGGCCATGATGGCGGCTGTCTTTCTCAGAGATATTCTTTCTTCGTTTGTGTTTATGGAAGCACCTAGTCACGAACTGACGTCGGACAGTACTGATGAGGTAACTGTACAGTAGTAGACTTCTTCGAAGGTGTCGAAGCTTGTTTCTACCCCTGCAAAGGAACGCTTTGAACACGTTACGCACTGTTAATCGCCAAAATGCGACGAAAACGATCTGCGGAGTTTCAGGCTTTGCGAATCCACTGTCATTTGGGTGCTCAAGATTCATCAAGAAGGGCAGCTTCATAGCAGACTTGAAAGATGCACAGCCCACAAAAGGAATTAGAAGCACAGTGAGACACGTCGTAACTCACAACAATTTTTCCAGGTTTGCTTGATGACATCTTTTGACGTCAAGAAAATCTGATAAGTTGCAGAGTCATCCATTTGCGAAAAGAGGTTCTGAGGGTAAGTCAACCTGCTATTAGCTTCCGGATAAAAGCTGATTGCACTGGGTTTTCGCGGAATGTAGGCAGTTTGCGGTTGCAGGACATAGAATTTTGCCTTTTGTACAAATCACGACGCGGAAAGGGTAGTTGCTTATGACGTAAAGATAGTACTGGGTTTTTCCGTCTGCTTTGGAGCAAAATGACAAATATACTGACCACATATTCTGAATTCTCTTTGCTGCAAATTATCATATCTCTTTTCCGTAAGTTCATTTTGTTTTCTCTGCGCAAAATCTTTTGTATATCACTGCAAAGTTTAGTTATAAATCTGTAATAGGAATATCGCAGAGTAATCAATCCAAATCCCCGACTTGGACTGTTCGTGCATCACGTTCAAAACTGATTGGAAAAAGACCGCATCAATAAAGAAGGCAACAGGCTTAATAAGCCAAGTGATGGACGAATGGCGGACCTGCGACAGGACCCGTTTGCCGGAGGATTTCCCTCCTTTTTCGAAGTCATCAATGCGGGTAAATCCCGACTTTAAAAGTTTGGCCGTTCGGGAAACAGCAGGAAAACAGCGGACGCGGGATTTTTTCCCTTTGTATTCCCTTCTTTCTCTTTTTTCTCCCCTGTAGTATAATATCATCATGGTTCTTCCCAACAAACTTGGTGCATGGAGCAAGCTGCAACAGCATTACGACCTCCAAGGTCAAAAGCTGGTGATCAAGGATTTGTTCAACCAAGACCCCAAGCGTTTCGAAAAGTATTCGCGTCAATTCAAGGGTACCGACGTTTCTATTCTTCTGGACTTTTCCAAAAACCGTGTTAGCGATGAAACCTTCTTGCTACTTCTCGAACTCGCCAACGAAGCCAAGGTAGAAGAGATGCGTCAGAAGATGTTTTCGGGCGAGCACATCAACTTTACCGAAGACCGCGCTGTGCTCCACGTCGCTTTGCGCAACCTCAGTGGCAACCCGATTTACGACAATGGCGTGGATGTGATGCCTGAAGTGCGCGAGGTCTTGGCTCATATGAAGGAGTTCTCTGAGGCTATCCGATCGGGTGCATGGAAGGGCTACACTGGCAAGGCGATAACCGACGTGGTCAACATTGGTATTGGTGGCTCGGACTTGGGACCTGTGATGGTCACAGAAGCCTTGAAGCCTTATGGCAAGGATGATCTGCGCGTCCACTTTGTCTCCAACATTGACGGCACCCATCTTGCCGAAGTGCTCAAGAAGGTTGACCCCGAGACCACGTTGTTTATCGTGGCTAGCAAGACATTCACGACGCAGGAAACGATCACGAATGCCACTTCTGCCAAGGAATGGTTCTTGTCGTCTGCCAAAGATGTAAGGATCTTCCATTTTGTTGGGCATGGATCTTTTTTGTGTTACGTTGGGAGCGATGATGCTGATTATTTTTTTTTCCGTTGGCTGGTTAGGTGGCCCATGTCGCAAAGCACTTTGTTGCTCTCTCGACCAACACGCAAGCTGTATCGGCTTTTGGTATCGATACCAAGAATATGTTCAAGTTCTGGGACTGGGTTGGTGGCCGATACTCGCTCTGGTCAGCGATTGGCTTGTCGATTGCCATCTACATTGGTTTTGATAACTTTGAGCAACTTTTGCGGGGTGCTCACGAGATGGACCAGCACTTCCTGAACACGCCACTTGAAGACAATTTGCCCGTGATTCTGGCTCTTGTGGGTATCTGGTACAACAACTTCTTCGGTGCTGAGAGTCAGGCCATATTGCCCTATGATCAGTACATGCACCGATTCCCTGCCTATTTCCAGCAAGGTGACATGGAATCCAACGGCAAGTACATTTCTCGTTCGGGTGAACGCGTCCAGACTTCATCGGGTCCTATCATTTGGGGTGAGCCTGGTACGAACGGTCAGCACGCCTTCTACCAGCTTATCCACCAAGGCACGAAGCTTATTCCTTGCGACTTCCTGGCGCCTATTGAAACCCACAACCCTATTGCTAATGGCAAACACCATGAGATTTTGCTTTCCAACTTCTTCGCCCAGACTGAGGCCTTGATGGTCGGCAAGACGGAAGAGCAGGTTAGACAGGAAATGGGTCCTAAAGCTGATGACAACGTTGTTCCCCACCGCGTCTTTCAAGGCAACAAGCCTACCAACTCTATCATGTTCCAAAAGCTAAACCCTTCGACTCTGGGTGCCCTTATTGCCATGTATGAGCACAAGATCTTTGTCCAAGGTATCATCTGGGACATCAACTCCTTTGACCAATGGGGTGTCGAACTCGGCAAGCAGCTCGCAAAGGCTATTTTGCCTGAACTGAGTCAACCTGGTCAAGTATCATCTCACGACGCCTCCACCAACGGCCTCATCAATTTCTACAAGGCCAACAAGAAGTCTTACTAAAACGCTTCTCTTCTTTTCCTACGATCTTATCCGCAGTCGCGGAACAGACGTTTTCACTGTCACTCGCTTTCTTCTTCGCTGTATTTTTCCCCTTTGCTTTTCGCCTTTCCGTTTAAACTATCTGATTGCTTGGAAATAATAAAAAAGGAGCTCGATTGCCTTTTGTCTGTCCATGGTGTTGTCGAAGAAAAGTCAAGCATAACTGGAAGAGCAGTGCTTTGTATCGAGTAGAGACAATGACGAGGCAAAACATATAATGGATCATACCGTTGTTTCTTTTCCCGCGGTATGTAGCATCACCAATGTATTAAATTCTGTTCTTGGCAATCAGACTCTGAGTAACTTACGCGTGAATATCACTTTACATGAGGAACAAAGAATTCATACATCTAACAACACAGATATTATTGACGTTGTGGTAAAGGTGTCTGCGTCAATAACTGCAACTTATTCAATATGTCCCCAATCTGCGCATTATTCAGTTGGGGCGGCGGCATAGATGTTGTGCTTGAACTAGACGTTGGTATAGCAGTTGCAAAGTTGGGTGGCGTTGATGTCAAGGCACCAGCCATCGGCTGAGACGAAACATTGGGAATCAGAGGAGGTCGTTGTTGTTGTTGGACAACAGCCGCCGCAGATGAAGGAACATATTGTGGAACCTGTTGAGATAAACTGCCAACAGGCACCTGTCCAACATTGGTCATTGCACTAGTCGTTCTTGAAGACGAAGCTGACGACACACTGGATGCAGTAGGAGTTGACTTTACGGTATTGGCAAGTACAGCAAGTAGTTGTTGAATTGTCGATTGGCTTGGGATGGATGACGGAGAAGGCGCCGGGTAAGTTTGCTGGGGTTGTGGTTGTGGATAGGAGGTGGGCTGCACAGGCGGTGGTTGTTGTTGTTGGGTGGGTATCATCGGCGGTCGCTGGACTGCTGATGGGGAAGGAGTCTGCTGCGGCTGCTGTACCATGCCTTTTACAATGTTGATTAACGTCGAAAGTGTATTCGGGTCCAGAGTGTTTGGGTTGATGGATGGTATTGTTGCTGGAGTAGTTGGAGCAACTGGAAGAGGCTGTGAAACGTTGGCTGTACTGGTGGTATACTGTGGGTTCGATACCGGGACGGCAGTTGCTACTGGCTTTTGTTGCGGCTGCTGTGTAGGAGAATACCGATCCGGTCGCGACCGGTTAAGGACAGCAACAGCTTCTTCAATAGATATCCTATCGTACTCTAAATTTACCATTAAATATCCATCTTCAATGGTCTATATGAACTCTTTATCTTTACCTTCAAATTTATAACTGCCAGCACCAGCTTCTGTGTTGGGCTCAAATACTTGCAAGCTTATCTTGCCTTCGACTTCACTTCCTGGTTCAACTACAAGCAGCGCCTTGACACCTTCCATAATTAGCTGCTTTACTAAATCATCCCGAGTTACTTGACCATATTGCAGAAACAATGTGTGAGCTTGGATTCTTTGTGAACTAAAAGACGATTCAATATAATCGATGAACCCGCGGTTCACGTTCCCCCAAGCAACAATCTGGACAGTGGGGACACCTTGACCATAACGCCGAGGAAGAAGAAAAGAAGTAGACGCTGCTGATCCGTTAACGTTCTGATACCACTGCTGCTGAGGTCCTGAGCCACCCAGTTCCACTGATTTTCCTCCTCTGCCACGATGACTCATGTTTGCCATTTTCTTTCCGCGACCTGCACTAACGGATCCTCCACCACGGGCAGGTCTGCGTCCTCTCATACGATTACCATCATATGAACGGTAACCTTCGTTTTCGCCGTAATACTCATATTCACCACCCACATTGGAAGTTGCATTATTCATGTTGCCAGAATATGGTTGAAACTCATACGGTTGCTGATCGAAGCGGGGACGACGATTCTCATTGTATCCGTCATCGTGGCGGTACGGATAATGCTCGGTCGGCCCACCACGCCCACCACTACCACCTCGGCTGTGGGATCGTTTATCATTAAAATCTTTGCGGTGTCCGGTCTTAGAAATCCCGTCTTTATATTCGTGTCTTGTGCTTGCCATAACATGTCCTCGACCACGGGCATAATTTCCGTTTGCATGTTGTGTGTTGTACCCACGCTGATCTGTGGTGTCACGGAAAGAGGGCGATGCTAGGCCCTCAGATTTCACAGCAGGGTAAGACATCTGGTTTGCGTCCCGCCGGAAACCTGGACTAGGTCTGCTATCAGTCTGCATTTGATAGTTCTCACCAGCACCGTATTCATCGCTGTAAGATGTCTGTGGACGAGTGGATTGTACTTCTAATTCTGTAAGAAGAAAGAAGAGTTAGAAGATCCGTCCCATCAAACAACCAATAAAGGAACCACGTTTGCGAAAAGATATATCGTTCGAACGTGTGCCTCTTGGAAACAGCACACCAGAACATGATGCATGAATGTCTCCCCACCCCACGAATTGCCGACAAAGAAATATGCAGTAGTACAACAGTGTTGGGTGATTATGGTCTCCCTCACACAAGTATACAACTGAACTAAAGGAGCTGCTGTAACCAACCATGCTTTCGCATCACTCTTTTTGCAGATTCTTGAGCGGAGCACGCGGAGAAGTGGGGGCAGCGAACGAAAAGGAGAGGATGACGAATGCAGAAAAAAAGGGAAACGTAAACCTACCGATTATTCCACCTCTGAACATTTTGCCATTCTCTGCTTGGACAGCGGCAACGCATGATTCAGGGTTTGCAAACTGTATATAACCAGAGGTATTTTTCAGATAGCAGTCGTGGATATGGCCGTATTTGCTAAAATGGGCCAAAACATCTCGCTTTCTAACAGCATATGGAAGATTTCGAATAAGCATACGAGCCTCGGGCGCCAAGTCTTGTTCTCGACCCGATGGAGCAGTTGTCTGATGTCGAACATTAGAAGAAGCAGCAGTAGCAGTAGCAGTGGTACTAGTAATAGTACTATCTTCTTGTTTTTGAGCGTTGTGTTTTCGCTTAGAAAGCATTTCATATTCATCAAATTCATCCGGTGTCCTTTCTCGTTTCACGCCGGCACCTTGTTGAATCGGGTCGTCGTTAGGGAGAGGCTTTGGATCGTTATCCTCTACAGGCGGCGGGTGGCTAGCAAATAATGCTGCCAAGAAATCATCCACTACACTAGATTGAGACTTGTTTTGAGAAGCAGCACCGCCTTCTCCTCCCATCTCTACGTCTTTCTCTTGGGACATCTTTTTTCTCTTTTTCAATAATCTGAAATCGGAAGGGTAAAGCGCAAAAAAGAAGTAGAACAGACGAGAATTTGCCTGACGACATCGTCACATTGCGATTGGTACTGATTAAGTCTCCGAAAAGTGGCTTCTTATGGGAGAGGGGAGCCCGGAAGCAAGCATACATTTTTCCTCTTGTGCACCATGGAGGAACTCGAACAATTGGAGCACATTTCGCTCGTCAACAAAGTTATAAGTGAACTCATTAATCATACGGGTCTCAATGACAAAGTTCTTGCCGAGTATATCCTGCACCTGCACGATCAAGCTGGTGGATCGTTATCCACATTCAAAGAATCCTTAAAGGATGCCGACTTTTCAGACTCATTCATCGAAAACCTCGACCGCATTATCAAGACAATGAGGCCAAAGAAAGGAGGAGAGAGAAAGGAGCGAACAACAGAAGAGAAAGCCGAAAGTTTTCCGGGTTTGGCCCTTGCAGACGATCCGGATTGGCAGAAAAAACGGCAAGAGGATCTGTCTGTAGCAGACAACATGATGACAGAACTTGAAGGGTTAGCTAAAGACGACCGACGAGAACGAGACCGAGATCGAGATCGGGATCGGGATCGGACACGACGCCGAGGGCGCAGCTCATCCAGGGATCGCCATTCACGACGAAAGCGATCGAGATCACGTTCACGTTCACGATCACGCAGTCCACGACGCCATACCCGTCGAACCGGGAGTCCGTCTCGGTACGACCGGTACAGTAGATCACATTACGATGAGCGACGATTGACTCAGAACCCTCCTACGCGGAATCCAGATCGGCCTCTTGGTTCGGCTGGAGGAGCAACACGTCGATTTTTGGAAGACGATACGCCATCACGTGCCATTAAGCGAATGTCTTCTCCAGAACGATGGGAAATTAAGCAGCTGATTGCCTCTGGTGTTGTGAACCCTGCAGACTACCCGGAGTTGAACCAGGACCTAGACTTTTCGGGTGAAGTTGAAGCAGAAGAGGAAATAGACGTCGAAGTCAGAGAAGAGGAACCACCATTTTTGAAAGGACAAACGAAGAAGTCCTTACAGCTCAGTCCGGTTAAAGTTGTCAAGGTTCCTGATGGCACACTTAACCGCTCTGCCTTGGCAGGTGCAGCTTTGGCAAAGGAACGGAGAGAATTGAGACAGCAACAGCAGAATGAGCAAATGGACTCTGTCCCGAAAGATGTCAATAAGCCCTGGTTGGACCCAATGCCAGGTCCTGGCGAGCGACAATTTGCACAAGATCTTCGTGGCGCAGCTGGTGCACGGCACGGCATGGCCGAGTGGAAGCAGGCCACTTTTAACAGTGCGACCAGCTTCGGCAAGATAACCAATCTGAGCATCCAGGAACAGCGTGAGTCATTGCCCATATTCAAGTTGCGGAATCAATTGATCCAAGCAGTTCGTGAAGTAGGTAAATTTTGTACCATAAGGCTGTGGAGCAATTATCTAACAGGTCGTTATGTAGAATCAATTCTTGGTTGTGGTTGGTGATACTGGCTCTGGCAAAACAACTCAGATGACACAATACCTGGCGGAGGAGGGTTTTGCGAACAATGGACGGATCGGATGCACCCAGCCAAGACGTGTAGCAGCAATGTCCGTGGCGAAGCGTGTTGCAGAAGAAGTGGGTTGCCGTGTTGGCCAAGAAGTTGGATATACCATTCGTTTTGAAGATTGTACGAGTCCTGAAACGCGCATCAAATACATGACGGATGGTATGCTTCTCAGAGAATGCCTAGTCGATCCGGCTATGTCCAGTTATTCCGTGGTCATTTTGGATGAGGCCCACGAGAGAACGATCTCAACAGATGTATTATTCGGCCTTTTAAAGAGTAAGTGCTTGTATGAAAAGCAGAAAGGGAGCTTTTGACTAACTACTTTACTACTTACAGGAGCTGCAAAGATGCGACCCGACTTAAAGTTGATTATCACATCTGCAACACTGGACGCCGACAAGTTTGCCACCTACTTTAACAACTGCCCGATTTTCACGATTCCTGGACGAACTTATCCAGTCGAAGTACTATATACCAAAGACCCAGAGACAGACTATCTTGACGCAGCGTTAATTACCGTTATGCAAATTCATTTATCCGAGCCTCCTGGAGATATCCTGCTTTTCTTGACTGGTCAAGAGGAAATCGATACATCCTGCGAGATTCTATATGAGCGAATGAAAGCCTTAGGCTCCGATGTCCCCGAACTCATTATCTTACCTATATATAGTGCATTGCCAAGTGAAATGCAATCCCGTATTTTCGAACCTGCTCCTCCAGGTAGCCGTAAGGTTGTTATCGCTACGAACATTGCGGAGACGTCTGTCACGATTGATGGTATCTACTATGTGATTGATCCCGGATTTGTCAAGCAAAACAAGTGGGACCCAAAACTGGGTATGGACTCGCTGGTAGTTGTGCCAATTTCGCAAGCTGCTGCTCGACAACGTGCAGGACGTGCAGGACGGACAGGCCCTGGGAAATGTTACCGACTATATACCGAAGCAGCTTATCGCAATGAAATGCTTCCCAATACGATACCCGAAATCCAACTGCTGAATTTGAGTATGACGGTCCTAATGCTTAAGGCAATGGGCATCAACGATCTACTGCACTTTGATTTCATGGACCCGCCTCCCGAAGCCAATATGATCCAAGCTTTGGAACAACTTTATGCTCTGCAAGCACTGGACGACGAAGGCCTTTTGACACGTTTGGGACGTAAAATGGCAGAGTTCCCGCTGGAGCCCCAACTATCGAAAATGCTTATTCAGTCAGTGGATCTTGGCTGTTCCGAAGAAATCCTTACTATCGTGGCAATGCTGACGGCACAAAATGTCTTCTATCGGCCAAAAGAAAAGCAGACTACTGCTGACGCTAAGAAAGCCAAGTTCCATCAGCCAGAAGGCGACCATTTGACGCTGCTCACGGTTTACAACAGTTGGAAGGCCAATAATTACTCCAACGCATGGTGCTTTGAAAACTTCATCCAGGCCCGAAGTATGAAACGAGCACAGGATGTTCGAAAGCAACTGGTTGGCATCATGGATAGGTATGATAATGCTTGCGCATGGGGGAAGACTTGGATGTATACTAACTTTATTGTGCTAGATACAAACATGATATAGTATCATGCGGGCGAAGCTACACAAGAGTCTGTAAAGCATTAGTGTCGGGATACTTTAGAAACGCAGCGAAGAAGGATCCTCAAGAAGGCTATAAGACCCTTTTGGAAGGAACACCCGTTTACATTCATCCATCGAGTGCGTTATTCAACAAAGGCCCTGAATGGTATGAAATGTCGAGACTGCAATAATTTGCTTCATTGACTAACCCGTGTCTTTTAGGGTTATTTATCATGAAATTGTATTTACATCTAAAGAGTATATGCGGGAAGTTACCGCAATCGATCCAAGGTGGCTGACAGAAGCAGCACCTACCTTCTTCCGAGTGGCAGATGCGAACAAGATCTCCAAGCGGAAGCGGCAGGAGAAGATTGAGGTATGTTGCATATTAAAGAGGGTATCACAAGAGCTGTTAGCTAACACGAGTTATACATTCTAGCCACTGTATAATCGTTACGAAAAACCAAATCAATGGCGACTCAGCAAAGCCAAGCGTGGTGGCAGGATCAGTCAGACATTCGGTTAGAGTTTGTTCTTTACTGTTTTGCAACTTTATATCTAGGTAGTCGAAGAAAATAAAGTTGAGGACATGTGTAAATATGAACCCGCCCTTGATGCCAACTTGCAGCCCTCAAGACATCTTTCAATTCTATTACTTATGCTTGTTAGTGAAAGGGACACTTCCAAGTCAACGGAATGATATGGAAGTCCCAGGAATGAATCCAATACTTGTAGGGCCGACCTAAGCCAGAGAATTAAGTCGCTCGCAGTGACTATTGTTTGCAACTTGGTGAGGATAGACTGCGACACTTATCTGCTGTGTAATGATGCCAGCAATAGTAAGTTCGAACATTGACTGGAGACGCAGTTCAGTTAGAAGGACCTGTAGTCCCCGCACCGTTTCTTCGCAGCTCTTCCAGCAAAGTGCTGCCGACATAAGTAGCATTCGGTATACCCATGAAAGCTTTCGCCATGTGGATTAAGAGGGCTGTGCAGGTATCCCGGGCTGTCGGAATGGTGTAAGCAGTGACTTGTTTTATGAATCGTTTAAGGGGTTCAATTTTTTTTATAAAAATGGGGTCTTGGCGTCTGAACATGAACCTTTAACCCTCTGACTGTTTTTTTTCTCTCAACATGTTGAGCATTGTTCACGCCTTTTGGCGAAGTTCCTCTTACAACGAATACATGATCAAAAGGAATCTTCTCGTGCTTGCAGCGTTATGGGTGTTCAATTACCTTACGGACTGGTCTTTACCACGATTGACAAGTAACGCGCGTGCATTTTGTGTACCAAATTGCCAACTGATCATTATGTTCGAATATAGAGCTCATTGAAATTGCGATCACCTGCGTTTGCGTAGGAAACATTTGGTTTCACTCAAAGCACCATCTCAGCCGACTTTCATCTGTCGCTAAATGGCTCAAGCGATATATGTTTCAGAACTGCCCCATTTCGAACCTCCATGTGCAGTTCCTCAAACTCGTGTATCCAACATCAGTCCGGCTGATCCGTAGCTTGAAAGCTTTAGCTCATCAGTATATTGGACTTCAAAAAGATTTTCCGTCACCGCCTGCTCAACCTGAGCCACTCGGTGCACAGTTCCGACTGCCTTCTATTTACGCATCTCTATCTTTGGGTACATTCTTCCTAGGTAGGTTATCGGCTATCCTTTCGTCAAACTGTAACATTTTCTGAACGTCAAAAATAACATATGCATTCGACAGTACATGACTGTATGATAACTCGCAACAAACGAAAATCAGAGCATACCTATCTCCCGCCTCTGAAATATGCACCATCTTATTTCCCTCACAAAAGGATCACTGATCGCACCCAGAAGTGCTTGTGGCGGCTTTGCCCGACCCCCGATGTCATTGAGCAATGTAAAACGGAGCAGGTGTGTAATTGTTAACCTATTGAACGGCAATTTCAATATCTGACATCAAAATTTATTAGTTCCAAGGCTTTCAAGACAACTGGCACCAGTTCAGGGATGCTCCTTCTAAGATTTATTATGACAGACTTTGCGAGGTAAAACATAATAAAGAAGACGTAAGCGTATGGCATTTCCTTAAGTTTTACGGTAGTGGCTCGTCTTCAACATTTTATGCCCTATGCTATGGACGGTAGATTATACTCACAACATTTCGGATATGCCGAACGATATGGTTTGTCTACAGATTCGCAAAATGTTTAATAACAAGGGGACTGATCATTGCTTGTCCATGACTCAAAGATTTTACCTATGCCACTCGTTTACTCTATGCTCACCGTCAAAGGCTATGAAAACGATCATGTTAGACAATATGTTTTATGCCGAATACGCGGTACGTTCATTATCTCTAATCGGAGAGTTATGATAGTCACTGGATGCTGATTATGTCTCTGCCAGAGATTGCGCAATCTCGCCGCCTATGCCCTTATGCCAAGTTTATTATGTATCCTTCTGATGATGAAGTAGGTTCGACCACAATTTTAGTCAATTCGGTCCAGTTTATTTCTGGCTTGTACTGACTTTAATAGATCATATGCCATATGTTTAAGCTTTATTTGCAACACCGTATGCCGAGTATCATACCCTCGCTACTGCCAGTAAGTTCGAAGTATTGCGGTACATACCGTGTTTTCTAACTGTTTTTGGTTTTCAGCTCCAAGGAAATGCGCTGCATTACTTGCTTGTATATTTTTATGTTACTGAAGACTAAGTGAAAGGGAACATTGTAGGACATACTGGACCTTAGAACTCATGTCGGTCCTTGTAGATTAAAACAAGAAGTATTTTATTGAGTAAAACTCGTTGCATGTATGATGTCCTTAAAAGCCTGAAATTGGGTCCGACGCGTATTTTTACTAGGATGTTTGCTTTGTAAAGTATTTATTTGTGACAGAGACGGTTTCTTATTGTGTATACTGTATACAATTCTTGCATAGTTAGTTGGACCCTAAACAAGCTCACCATTGGCTCTTATCAATAAGCCATCGCTGCGTACTTTAATTACCACATCATTGTTAGCGAGTCTTGAAGCCAAGTCTCAGTGACACCTTTAATCAATATGGGAAACTGCAAAGACTCCACATTTTGAACAAAAAATTTTCTTTGTTTTCTTTGTTTTCTTTGTTTTCTTTGCTTTCTTTGCTTTCTTTGCTCTTCAGCTCGTCTTATTGCTTTTTCTGAGGCACTTTTAGAGCCCAATCTCTTTTCGGGTTTATGCGCCTGACCGTTCCCTCAAATCCTTGCTTTCGTGTGTCGAATTTTCCTTGTGCTGCTTTAAAATGACGTCCGAAAAACCTGAGTTCAGCTAATCCTGGCATGTACAGTGCCCTCGGAAAAAGAATAAGAAAGTTTTGCACGATCGCCTAAACTTAAAATCGATATCTCTTTTTTGAAGTGTTGTTGCTCATCACATGTTCGTTTTTTCGCTTTCTTATTTTGTTTACTATGACTTTAGACACTCTACAAGAGATTCGTATCGTTACTTTGAGCGGAGAAGGAAGCACGGCGAAACTAATTGAAGAGAAAACTGGTGTACCCTTAGAAATGGTCTACCGAATTTTAAAGCAATTTAGAGGAAGAGGGACTGTAGAAAGCCGTAAAAGCCTCAGACGACCTCGTAAACTTATGGGAATATACACGCGGGCCTTAGTTAGGGAGACCAAAAAGAACAGACACGCGACTTTAGCAGTGTTGACCAACAGTCTGCCCGCGCAAGTTCACCCCGATACTGTCCGGACAACTTTGCATAAAGAAGGCATTCACAGTCGTGCCGCGAAAAAGAAGCCATTCCTCAACAACAGGCACACGAAGGGCGCAAAGCCCTTGCTAGAAAGCACAAGAACTGGTCTGTTGCCGATTGGCGAAAGGTTATTTGGACGGACAAATCCAGCTTGGAGATCGGGAGGAATTCAAGGCAAGACCGTGTCTGGCCTGAAGCCGGCAATGCTGACCGTCTGAATTCCTTGACACTGACTTTCAAGAGCGGTCGCTCCTCAGTAATGGTCTGGGGTGCCATTTCCCAGGGGAAGAAGTCAGAGTTGGTCATCATGGACGGAAATAGGCGTAATGGTGCTGATTTCGCGGTTCAGGTCTATAATGGTCCACTATGGAGCCTGCTGCAAACAGTACGCGATGGAACACTTATGGAGGATGGCGCCACGACACACAGGAGCAAAGCTGCAAACGGGTGGAGGGAGCTGCACCTAGTTGAGAAGATAGAATGCGCGCAATCACCGGATCTTAAACCCGATCGAGGACGTGTGGAAGATCATGAAGGATTCCCTGTATAAAACGATCCACCGGATTAAAGGCGTTGACGACATGAAGAGATATTTGCAGGACGTCTGGGAGTCTCTAGATACAGAAAAACTTGACAATTTTATGGACTCGATGCCAGATTGTATTAGAGAAGTTATCAACAATAAAGGTGCAAGTACCATATGGTAATTCTCCACAAATACGACATGCCTCATGCATCAAATACAGTCATCCCCCGATCTTTTTCAGTCCAGGTTTTTTCCGCCCTCGCATTTTTCAGTTCCTCGCTTTTTCATTTTTCCCTCAGAAAAATGACCCGGAAAAAATCCGGGTTAGCATATAAGCTATATTGCTTTTTAGGCATTCTGTAAGGAGTTTGAAAGAACGCCTTTAGTGATTGCCCTGTCCGTCCGTCACGCTTTTCGGTCAAAATTTTATCCGGTGCGTGAAGAACTTGGAATACCTAGATCTGCCGCTTGCGGATTCCTATGAGACGTTGCAAATGCATTATGCCATAAGAAGTATACTGAAATCTCCCTAGTTTAACGATGCTTATGCCGTTCCTTGTATCCGTAAATGGATTTGGGCACGATCTCCTACCACGCACTTTCTACTTCTTTCGGGATCTCCGACTTAAGCTTCAGCGTTTAAAAAAGCCCAAGAGGATACATCGATTATGGTGTTTTCGTTTTACTCTTGTCTTTAATAACACAGTAGACGGGGTATGGAACGCCCTTAAAGTTTCTTTGAAACTGGCTTCGCTAATTTTTGTTTAACGCAATTTGGCCCCTTCACAAGCTGATAAATTCCGTCAAATACCAGCTCCATTTTGTAAGTACATATTTCTGCTCCTAGTGGCAAGTTACGTATTCGAGTACACTCGTATTACCATAGGCATGAGTATGCTTACCTTTAACGAGCACGCCAACGGCAACGGGGTTCTTAACCGAGGTTTTTACCATCTTGTTCACCATGGTTTTGAGCTCCTTTCCGAGCCTTACTAGGTCAGACTCCTCTTTGTTGTTGCCAGGCTTTTTAACTTCGATTGCCATCAGCTCGATTGAGGTGCCGCGAAGCCTCACGTAGTTGACGTAGTCCGGATAAAGAGTATAACCCTCCAAGATGTTCAGCGAGTATGTTTGCCTAACGGGGCATTAAGTTGGCAAACCGAATATTGGACAATATTCATTCCTACATACCATTCGTACATCAAACGTTTGCCCTCGCTGAAAATCGGACTAATAATTGGCGCCAGGTTGTCGCCGATAAACGTCGCTTCGTTCGTTTTTCGATCTTTTTCTCGCCTGGTAAAGAGCTTCGGCGCTAGCCTGTCAATGATCGTGGCGGCAACGACCAGACGATCATCTGTTTTGCCGAGTTTTAGAGCCTCTCCCTTGATATCATGGAGCTCATCGTTTAGGTTGTCCGAGAGTCCTGATTCGATCACCTCCAAGACTTCGTTGCACTAACTAAGGGTGGCATAGTAGAGACGCTTCAGGCCATGATTTATCATCAAGCTCTCGATGAACTTATCGCGCTCAGCAAGCAGGAACTTGTCCTATACCGCAATGTTGGTATGGAGAAACAAAAAGATGAAGCTCAATGCCCTAGTCAGTGTCCAGTCAGTTGCTGTCTGAAGCCACAAGATTCTTGACTCCGACAGGCACTCAAAGGATAGTGCGCCTTTAACCGTCTTTTTACGGTAAGCCTTGATCTTGTGTGTGACATTAATGGCATCGACCAGCCATTCCTTTGTCCAGATAGAAAGCAGATGCTTCCGTTACTAAGGGTAACTAGTAGTGCTCGATTTCCCCGTCTTACCTCCCCGCTGTTGCCAAAGTCTTTTTGTGAATCCACAAGAATAAACGCGCGTATATTTTCTTTGCTGACGCGACTCGACAGTTAACGCATCACCGTCACTGGCAGAGTCAATCCCAGTGGCTTCAGGATCAGTTGCATCGTGTGCTACCGTGCTGACTTTTCGTCTCTCGGATGCTCGGCTTGCTTCAGCGGATGGTGGTAGCGTACCTATATCAGTTCGTTCTTATCGGCGTCGCAGACACGTATGATAGCTGACAAAGATTACCTCCTTCATTCATCGTAAAGCTTCCAATATAGTGATCCCTCGATTTTTTCCGCCGCGGATTGGCATCCAAACCACAGGAAAAACGTGAGGGCGGGAAAAATTCGAGAGAGTTACATTTATTGAGTGTTCAGCGGATTGACCTCTCGGAAAGCGGAAAATCGAGGCGGAAAAAAATCGAAGGACCACTGTACGTATGTCATCTGTTTGCTTGAAAATAACGCCAGTGGCATTGATCTCACTAACGCTTGAGTTCCCTTCGTATTTGCTTGTCTTTCTCCTCCGGGTGCCCTGGAATACACTGTGTGCACAATTTCGACATTAGTCTGACGCTGTTACGTTGATACACCAAATGTACATTCCAGGCTTGCGGAAGCACTTTTGCCGCGTTGGCACGATCCAGGTCTTCACTGTTTGAATCCAGAAGCCACCGGCAATCAGTATACTAAAGCCCAGACATTATTCTAAATTCAAATTATGCAATCGAACCCCCGTTAGCATCGTCTCGCGTAATTTCAAGCATCTAGGTCTGGTCAAAAACCTATGCTCCTCTTTTTTTCATCTCAGCAGTTTTTGTTGTTTTTCTTCTTTTTGTATAGTAACCCAAGAGTGAAGTATTAATAAAAAATATTCCTGAGATACGCCTCGATCACTTTTCTTAAAGCTACATTGTTGTAAAATGAAAGTACAAGCGTCAAAACGCGAT